>PVJH01006892.1:0-97627 GCA_004026705.1 Nesogale talazaci
CCTGTTCTACCTCCGCATAGAGGTGCAGTCTCTGAACCCCTCAATAGCAGTTTTAGTCTTTGCTCTAGGGTCACGGTGAGTTGGGCTTTTTTGAGTGGCTCGACAGGAGAAAGGCCTGGTGGCCTCTCTCAGTAATGTCAAGGTGAACCTCTTTCCCCCAGTTGCCTTCACGTGGATTCTGACCCCTGGCATCTCTGTAGGGCAGAGTGGAACTGCTCCATGCATTTTAAAGGCTGGACATCTTTATGGAAGAGTGTCCCCAGCTCTTTTCTTCCTCTGACGGGCTGAAAGGTTTGAATCTATGACCTTGCTGAGCCCTTAACCACTACACGGCCAATGCTCAAGGCTCTTTCTGGTCAAGAGAACAGCCAAGAGACAACTCTATGGGGGCAGTTCTGCTTGATTGCCTGGGATCACTGTGACTCCACATAGGCCCGAACTCTAAATCCATCACGTGTAGTATTTTTAGACTTCCTCTTCCTTCCTTCCAGGATCCCTGGGGGTGTCGTGGGCTATGTGTTGGACTGCTAACCGCAGGGTCAGCCGCTGGAAACCACCAGTCACCCCTGGGAGAGAGAGATGAGGCTTTCTATTCCCATAAAGAAGCCCACAGGGGCTGTTCTCCTGTGTCCTATAAAATTGTTCTGAGCGGAGTCAACTTGATGGCAGTGGATTTGTTTCTTTTGAGTCTTATTCTTTTCTGCCTAAAACCCATTCATGGCACTGGCTAAGTGGGTGGAAATATATTTAACACTGTCCCTGCAGGATTCTCTAGAGAAACAAAGCCAGTGGAAATACAGACATTTAGAACTCTTCTTTCTAGCTAGTCCTCTCTCTCAGAATAGATAATACTGATACTGTATCTAAAGAGAAGTTTACCTAGCTCCCCAAGACCACGGAGTTGATCATTACTCATAGAGACTCGCAGGACCAAGTAGTCCTGCCTCATAGACAGTATTTTCATGACTCTTCTTTCTCCCACTGTAGCCCAACATTGACCTCAAATCACCATAAAAACTCACCACTATCAGTTGATGTAGACTCATAGTGACCCTATAGGCCAGGGTAGAATAGCCCATGTAGGTTTTTGAGATTGTCTAGGCTTACAGGAGTAGGAAGCCCTGTCTTTCTCTTGAGAAGGGGCTGGTTGTTTCAAACGACTGATTCTGTGTTTAGCAGCTCAACTCATAAGCAATACTCCCCCAGGTGTCCTAAACTCGTAATGCTCCATGATGATACACACACACACACACACACACACACACACACCCTTATGGCACGTTAGGTTCAGCATGTGTATGTGTTATATATATACAATATATACCTACACACATTTATTTACCCATCTGTTTGTTTATATTAAGATACTGGCTTACAGGATTGTTGACAGTGGGGGCTGCTGGCAGGCCCAAATCTGTAGTTCAGGAAACAGGCTGTAAGTCTTTGATAGGGCAGTGGAAGTGAAGAGCTAAGGTGCTCTGGTAAAATGTCTCTTCCTAGTCTGGATGCAGTATGGCCCCAAGGGAAACACTTTTTTTTTTTTTTTCCTGTTATGGAGGCCTTCACTTAATTGGATCAGGCCTTGCCAATTTTATAACAAAGGGTCATCTGATTTTATTTAAGTCTGGCTTGTCAGTATATCGTATTGTGGTGGCTTGTGTGTTGCTGTTATTCAGGAAGTGATGTCACTGGTATTTCAGATGCCAACAGGGTCCACCCAAAGGTAAAAAGTTTCATTGGAGCTTCCAGACTAAACACAGGCTACGAGGAAGTAATTGCTGCCCTCTTCGGAGGAAGTGACCACTGTAAATCTTATGCAAAGAATCTTCACATTGTCAGATTCTGCAGGCATAATGGATGGAAATAGGACATTGTTGAACATAGTGCCAGAGAATGGGCCCTGTGGGGCAAAAAAGACTCAAAATATGACTGAAAGAACCTGCTTTCTTAAAGTAGAGGTGACCATGGTGACTTGAATGGAGTAATTTCTGTGGGAGTATAGCCATTAGGATCTTCATTTTCTGATGGGACATGACTCAAGGTGAGAAGAAAACAGCTATAACAATCTGCTAATATTCAGAACTTGTACATACAAATGAACAATCTAGGAAAATTGGAAGTTGTAAAAAATAAATGGAATTCACAAAGACCAACATTCTAGACATTAGTGAGCTGATATAGGCTGGTATTGGCAATTTGGAATCACAAAGTCATATGGTTTACTGAGCTGGTAATGATGCAGTCAAGAGGAATGACTTTCCATTCATCATCAAAAAGGACATTTCTAGATGTATCTTGAAGTGCAGTGCTGTCTGTGATAAGATTATATCTATCTGCCTTCAAGAAAATCCAATCAAATCCAATCCAATCAAATTTCTGTACCAACCACCAAAGCTAGTGATGAACAAATGGAAAGGTTCAACCAATTTATACAGTCTAAAACTGATCAAACATGAAATCAAGATGCATGGATAGTTATTGGCAATTGGAATGCCAAAGTTAACAACAAAGAGTAGGAAAAGTAGTTGAAAAATATGATCTTGGGAATAGATACAAGTCTGAAAATTGTCTGAGAGAATCTTGGGAAACTAAGGACTTCTTCACAGTAGATACTTTTTTCAACTGCACATGAACTTCTCCAAAGGCAATACACAGAAATCAAATTTACTATATTTTTTGGGAGAAATTCCGGTTAATATCAGAGTTAAAACCAGGTCAGGGGTTGACTATGGAACAGACCATCAATTTCTCAGGTTGAAGCTGAAGAAAATGAAAAGAGGTCTACGAGAACCAAAACATAACTTTGAGTCTTATCTTACTTGAATTTTGAGAATGTATCATGAGTAAATTTGCTGTATTGAACACTAATGACAGAAGACCTGATGAGCTGTGGGATGACATCAAGAACATTATTTATGAAGATAGCAAAAGGTCATTAAAAAGACAGGAAAGAAAATATCAAAGTGGGTGTCAGAAAAGACTCTCAAACTTGCTCTTAATCATAGAGTAACTAAGGTAAATGGTGGCATTGAACAGAAGCTGTCATAGGGCAGTTGGAGAAGAAAAAGTCAAACTTTATAATGAAATATGCAATGACCTAGAGTTAGAAAACCAAAAAGGAGAAATAACTCTGTAAGTGAAAGAAATTTAAAAAAATCAAGCCTTGATTGGAAATATTGAAAGGTTCTGTGGGCAAAATATTGAATGATACAAGAAGCCTTAAAAAAAGATGGAAAGAACACACCGTCACTGTACCAAAAAGAACTAGCCCACATTCCACCATTTGAGGAAGTAGCATCTGAGCAAGAGCCTATGGTTCTGAAGGAAGAAGTTCAAGCTGCTCTGAAGGTATTAGCCCAAAACAAGACTCCATGAATTGATGGAATACCAGATGACATGTTTCAATTTGCTGATGAAGCACTGGAAGCACTCACTTATGTATGCCAGGAAATTTGGCATACCTTCCTGATCAACTGACTGGAAGAGATAGTTACTTATACCCCTTCCAAAGAAAGGTGACCCAATAGAATGCTGAAATTATAGAGCATTATCATTAATATCTGCAGGTCAAATGTTGGTGAAGGTCATCCAACCAGTGTTGCAGCAGTACACTGACAGGGAGTGACCAGCGGTTCAGTCCAGATTCAGAAAACGTTGTGTCAGAAGGGATACCATTGCTGGTGTCAGAAGGATTTTGCCTTACAGCAGAGAATTCCAGAAAGATGTTTACTTGTGTCTGACTGATTATGCCAAGGTATTCAACTGTGTGTATCCTAACAAGTTATGGACAATCTTGACAAGATTAGGGATTCTAGAATACCTCATTATGCTTATGAGGAACGTGTACATGGATCAAGGGCATCTATGTGAACAGAATAGAACCACGTGGTGTAAAATCATGATATATGTACATCTGGGTTGTATCTACTCACCACACTAATTCAATCTGTATGGCAAAAAAAACAATCAGAGAAACTGGCTTATGTGAGGAACCATGCAATAACAAGCTTGGAGGAAGGTTTAATAATCATTTTTGATATGCAGATGACACAATCTTGCTTGCTGGAAGTGAGGAGGACTTGAAGCACTTACTGATGAAGATCAAGGATAGTAGCCTTCCATATGGATTAAAACTCATTGCAAAGAAGGCCAGCATCTACACGACTGGACGAATAGGTAAACTCATGATACATGGAGAAGACGTTGTCAAAGATCTTGCCTTCCACAATAATGCTCATGAAAGCAACAGTCACCAGATCCAAAGATATACTGTATCAGGAAAATCTGCTGCACAAGACCTTTTAAGAGTATTGAAAAATAAGGATATTTCTTTGGGGACTACAGTGCACCTGGTCCAAGCCATGGCATTTTTAACTTTTTCTCCTATGCATACAAATTTGGACATTGAATGAGGAAGATGGAAGAAGAATGGAGGCGTTTGAACTGTGGTGCTGGCCAAGAATATTGAAAGGACCATGAACTGCTACAAGGACACTGATCTGATTTGGAAGAATTATGGCCAGAGTGTTCCTCAGAGGCCAATGATGGCAAGACTTTCTCTTACATATTTTGGATATATTGTCAGGAGAGGCCAGTCCCTGGGAAAGTTGTAATGCTTGGAAAAGTAGAGCCGTAGCGAAAAAGAGGAAGGTCCTCGATGAACTGGATGGACACAGTTGCCACAACAGTGGGCTCCAGCACCAGAATAACCGGGAGGCCAGTGCAGGACCAGGAGTGTTTTGTTCTGTTGCACAGAGGGTCCTTATGGGTTGGAATGGGCATCTAGCAACATCTCATTTAATTGAAGTGTCTAGGCTGAACAACCAGCACTGTAGCCTAGTCCAGCTGACACATCAAACTCACCCTCACACTGACTCAAGACAATGCGGGAACAGAAGACTTCCTGTCATGTTCATCCCCACACACCTTTCCCCCTACTTTATCAACCATTCAGATCTGGTCAAGCAACACTGGGTTGCTGTTTACCAACTTCTTGCTTCTTTTCTCTTTGCTTCAACCTCCCTGTCTGCTCCTGCTTCGCGGTTCTTTCCACCTTCCTATGATCAGTACCCCCTTCACTCCTTCCTTCTTTCCTAAGCTTTATTTTTGTGAAAATATATACAGTAAAGGGTCCACTGTTTTGACAAGTTCTGCACATATATTTCAGAGACCTTGCTCACATCATTTAAGATGTGTGACCATTCTTGCTATCCTTTTCCAATCATTTCACCATCATTCATATAAACCAAGCATTAGACTCTTTACCACAAGATTGGTGGTTCGAGTCTACCAGCTTAGCTCACCCTTGGGAAAAAGATGAGGCCATCTGTTCCCATAAATCTTTACAGCCTCAGAAATCCCATGTCGGGTTGCCAAGAGTTGGAATTCAGTGCGTGGCCCCCTGACATTCTCATCTACCCTTTCAGAGTGATGTCAATGTGACCCCAGAGCTAAATATTTGAGTCAGCACAACTCGAGGAAGACAACCTTTACTCATCACACTAAACTGCGTTTTGGTTCAAAACTGGTTTCCAAGGAAGTCTGTCTTGGTTTGAGACTTATGGATCCAAGATGATTCTGGGCAATAGTTTCAGCTTCCCTCTGAAGAATCTTCGATGCTAGCATCCAGTCGTGGTAGCCAGGCACCGTTCAGTTCTGGCCTGATTGCACAGAAGGTCATGTTTGTTCATGGTGACAGCATTTCCTCCGTTTCCTGGCGTTCCTCCTGCTGCTGCTCTGTCTGTTCCTTTACAGCTGCTGTGGTTCTCAGTCTCCTGCACACCGCTCTATTTTACCTCCTTCTCACCCCTCTGTATTTGGTGCATGCTCTCTCTGAGTATCTGGGCTTTGCTTCTGGATGGAGGGCGTTCTGCCACACCAAATTAGCTGTCATGAGAGAGACCCTCTGAAACAGAGGTGGATCAGTATGTTTAAAGAGATGAGTTCTACTTTTCACAGATCTCTACTGTGTGAAGACTTTATGTAGGTGTCCTCAAACTATGACCCATGGGCCACATGTGGCCAACAGAGGACATTTATTGGGCAGCAGGGCATTTTTGCCACTGCTGCTTGCCCTGCTTAGCAGCCGACTCATCCCAGGCCCGCAGTGAATTTTTTCATATATGTATATTTTTGACTGTAGCCTGGCCCTCCAACAATCTGAAGGACAGTGAACTGGCCCCCTGTTAAAAAAGTTTGAGCACCCCTGCTTTAAGGTATGAGATCTATATGTCCCCCACCTAACCTTTATGGGTGGTATAATTCATTTGTGTTCAATGACTCACCTACAGGTGGGCAAGTTTAGCCCAATGAGAACCAGTGACAAAAGATGTGTCCACCTGCTTCTTTAAATGTGACAACTAGTAAAACTCAGTGCATGTGTTCTACTCTGGGTCCAATGTGAAGGCCATGGGTCCTGGGTGCTTTGGGGATCCCGGGTGGTGCAAGTGACCAAGGCACTCACTGCTCTTCAAAAAGTAGGTGACTTGGGTCCACTTCGCAGTGTTGCTGAAGAAAGACCTGGTCCTTGACTTCTGAACAATCCTGTAGAGACCCATTCTCCTTAGACACATGGGGCAGTCATGCACTGCAGTTGATCCAACAGCTCTTCTCCTCCTCCTCTTCCTCCTCTTCTTCCTCCTTCTTCTCCTCCTCCTCCTCCTCTTCTTCAAAAAGCACGTCTTGTCTAGAGAGGTGAGGACACCAGGTGGGGTTGTGGTGGTTATGCATTGGGCAGCTAACTGCAAGGTCAGCTGTTCCAAACCACCAGCTGTCCTGTGCGAGAAAGATGCGGAAAAGGGGCTTTTCACTCCTGTAAAGAGTTACAGTTTCAGAACCCCCAGGTGCAGTTCTACATTATACTATAGGGCTCCAATGAGTCCGCATCGACTTGATGGCAGGGAGTTTGATTTTATTTTGAGAGAGAGGTGCCGCATTACTTTACTCCGATCTTTAGGTTGCTAGCTAAACAGAGAAGACCCATCTGCTTTCCCCCCTATGACAAATTGTATTCCCAAGAGCCTAAGCAAGACTATGACTCTCAGTGTTTAAATCTAAGTTCTGCTGTATAAACTAGAAAGCCCTTACGAAGGGGCGTATCTTCTTTACGTCCAATCATGATTTAGCTTAGTATTTGTCAATGAGAGGGCAACCCCATTTTGATCATTCTTGGAGGCAACGATTTCCGTATTGGAATCCTGTGCATGAAAATTAGATAGCATCACCGAGAATCATAGTCAGCCGCTACCTGAAGACAAAGGTGAGCACAGCACTGTCCGCGTCCTCGGCAGCCCACACTCTGCTCTATAAATCCCATTCCAATTAAACCTAATTGCTGGAGCATCTTAATGCTGTGCTTTACTCCGCATAAAGAAAATACTAAGTTTTATCCTGCTTTATTTTGTAATTCAGGGAGGACTGATAAAAAGTAAAGCAAGCTCGTCTCAGCTCCTTTTTCTGCTATTCAGTAGCAATTAACTTCCAATTTTCTCCCTTGTTCCTTTAATGCACTCAGCTCATTCTAATTCCGAGGAAAACGGCAATTTTATCATACGCATCTAATGACTTTCTTGGTTTCACCCCACCCTGACTCCACTGGGATTGAAAAGCCTCTGTGAGAGACAGTGACTAGGGGAGAGATGGCCTTGGGGAATAGGTCACCCGTGGGCCGTACTTCTTAAGAATGGAGAGTGCACCAGGATAGAGTGGACCAGGGGAAGGAGGGCCTTCATCACTAGCTTCCCTTCCAAAGGGGCAGTGGACAGAGGAGGCCTTAAGGAAACGCCTTCTGAGTAGGAAAGCAGAGGCACGGGCTTGAGGTGTAAGGGGACAGCCAGGTGCTGGGAGCAGGAGTCCTGGTGCCTGGACTCACTGACACTGAGTCTGAGAGCAGCTGAGTTGCATATTGCTTTATCATTCCCTCTAGGAGAAGCAACAACACCAGATGGAGTCCAACCAAAATCACAAGAACAAACAACAAACAAACAAAAACTCCAGGCAGCTGCTGTGGGGTAGATTTTAACTCAGGATGGTCCCGGGTGTGTTGGAGTAGAAGCGTACTCTAAGGTTTTCTAAGTGGCTGATACATTGTATCTGCACACATATGTTTGAGGGGTCCCTCCAAAGAACTGGATGAGATAGGAGGGGGATAGTGCCTTTGGAGTTTGTTCCACCAGGTCAGACTGTTAATCAAGCTATCTATGTAGAGGTCCTAAAATGCTGGCGTAACAGTGTGTGACAAAAAAAGGCCTGATTTGTGGCAGACAGGCGACTGCTTTTGCTACCACAACATGTACCTGCTCATGCAGTCATTTCAAGGTGCCAGTTTTTGGCCCAAATCAGCATGCTTCTCTTGCCCTAAGCACCCGGCTCCCCTGACCTTACTCCATTCTCCTTCTTTTTGTTTCTGTGAATGCAGAGGTGCATAAAAGGACAGCGGTTTTATGAGGTGGAAGAGATGAGGAAAACCACAAGGGAGGTGCTGTCAGCCATCCAAACAGGTGAGTTTGAAAACAAATAAGTTGTTCTGAGTCTTCACCCTGGTGTGTCTGGGTATGGGTCACTTCTCAGAATGGAACCACAGATTTGACAGATGTAATGGAAAGTATTTTGAAGGCAGTAAGGTTTTTTTTTTTAAATCGTTTCATTGGGGGCTCATACAACTCATCACAATCTGTACATACATCCATTGTATGCAAAGCACATTTGTACATTTGTTGCCATCATCCTTCTCAAAACATTTTCTTTCCACTTAAGCCCTTGGTATTAGCTCCTCCTTTTTCCACTCCCTCTCCACTCCCCCCTCCCTCATGGGCCCTTGATAACTTATAAATTATGATTATTTTGTCATATCGTACACTCTCTGATGTCTCCCTTCGCCCACTTCCCTGTTGTCTGTACTCCAAGGAGGAAGTTGTATGTAGATCCTTTTAATCAGTTCCTCCTTTATACTCCACCTTTCCCCCATCCTCTTGGTATCGCCCCTCTCACCACTGGTCCTGATGGGATCATCTGTCCTGGATTCCTTATGCTTCCAGTTCCTATCTGTACCAGTGTGCATCCTCTAGTCTAGCCGGAATTGTAAGGTAGAGTTGAGGTCATGACAGTGGGAGGGAGGAAGCATTTAAGAACTAGAGAAAAGTTGATTATTTCATCATTGCTACACTGTACCCTGACTGTCCCTGCGACCTTTCTATAAGGGGATGTTGCTTCCCCAGCAGAAGTACTTTGGGTCCCCAATCTGTACTCCCCCTTGTTTAGAATGATGGAAGTTTCAGTTCTCTGATCCCCTCGACATCTCAGGTTCACACAGACTGGTATGCTTCTTCCTGTATGCAGCATGACTGCAGGGAGCAGGGAGCCAGTGGAGGGGTCTGAGGGTCCAGCCCCAATCCCAACTATGGGGACAGCCACCTCTCCCCGCAGAGGAGTTTGCTTTGGAGATTAGGAGGGAAGCTGCAGCTCTTGGAGAGGAACATGTCTGACCAGAGCACATGAGCGCAAATGAAAGGGGAGGAAGAGAGAGTGGAGTACATCCTGGACTACCGAGCCTCGAGGACAATCTCCCCACTCAGAACAGCCATTGCTTAGAGAGGACCATAGGACCAGCCCCACTATGAAACACAGTGTCCCTTTTTGACCCAAGACTCTAGGGGGACAACAATGGAGAAGCAGGGTCAGCAGTACACCCGGTCTGACCTCACCATACTGAGGTAAGTGCATGCAGCAGTGTGGCAGGAAAGACAGAGCATGGAGTTCCCGAGGGAGTGCCAAGGATATACTTTGGGGGCAGGATGTGGCACCCCACCCCATCGGAGTCAACTGGGGACACTTCTGGAAGTCAACAAACAGACCTCGAACTATTTACAGAGTTTTCTTAAAAAGTTTTTTTTTTTTTTAATAAATCACTTTTTTGGGGCTCATACAACTCCCATCATGATCAAGACACACATCAATTGTATGCATACCACATTTTCACACCTGTTGCCATCATCACCCCTGAAACATCCCCCCTCCACTTAGGCCCCGTACCAACTCCCCATATTTGCCCTCCTCTCCAGTTCCTCTCCCCCATGATCCCTTTATAATTTACACATTGTTATGACTTTTTCATATCATACTCTGTTTGATGTGTCGCTTCACCCACTTCCCTGCTGTTCGTACTGTAGAGAGGTCATATGTAGATCCCTGCAATTGGTTCCCCCATTCCACTCCGCCCTTCCTCCACCCTCCCGGTATCACTACACCCACCACTGGTCCTGAAGGGATCAATCATCCTGAATTCCCCATGTTTCCAGCTCCAGTGTACATCCCCTGGCCTAGCTGGATTTTTTAGGTAGAACTGGGATCATGATAGTGGGTGGGAGGAAGCATTTGAGAACTAGAGGAAAGTTGCATACCTCATTGTTGCCACACTGGCTTGACTGGACCCTCTCCTCCCTGCAACCCCTCTGCGAGGGATGTCGCTTCACCTATTAATGGATTTTGGGTACCCCTCAGTGCTCCCCCTCATTTATAATGATACAATTTTTAGTTCTTTGATGCCTGACACCGGATCCCTTTGACACCTCATAGTCACACAGGCTGCTATGCTTCTTCCACGTGACAGGGTTTTCTTTTGTTATTCTTTTTCATTTATTTTTACTTATATATATATTTTTTTTCTGGACATTGTTTTGTTTTTTTTTGTCATTGTTTTGTTTTATTTTGTTGCCTCATCTTGTGATGTCTTGTTTTTCTGTACATATTAGTATTTCTGTAAGTCTGTCTAGATAAGGTAGGCTAGATGAACAGTCTGGAGGAGAAAACAATGAGACTGATAATTCTGGGGGGACATGAGAGATGGGGAGGTGGGGGAAAGGAGGTGATGTTGTCCATCCCAGGGATAAGGGAACAACAAGTGATAAGGTTGTTTTGTAAAAAGATTTGAATACATAGCTTTGAAAAAAAAATCTGAGTTTTTTGAGGTATCCCCTTGTATATGAGTACATACATGCATACACACACCCAGCTCTAATTGCATAGTGGTTACATCTTGGGGTGCTAACCCTAGGTCAGTGGTTCAAAACCACCAGCCACTGCTTGGGTGAAAGACGAGGTTTGCGCCTTCCTTAAAGAGGTATAGTCTCAGAAACTCACAGAGACTGTTCTGTCCTGTCCCATCCCATAGGATCACTATGAGCTGGAATCCACGTGAAGGAGTGAGGTTGAGTTTTTGAGTCTATGAGCCTGGTGGTGTGGGGGTTAAGTGTTGGGCTCCTTACGGTAAAGCCATCAGTTTCCAAAACACCAGGAGAAAGATGAGGCTTTCTGTCCCCATGAAGAGTTAGTCTTGGAAACCCACACAGACAGGGCTATCTTTTGGGGTCCCGGTGAGTTGGAATCCACTTGGATGGCCATGAGTTTGGTTATCTATTTGGAAGTAGATTTCCAGGCCTTTCTTCTGAGTCACTGCTAGGCGTATTTAGACCCTCAACCTTTGGGTTAGTAGCCAGATACTTTATTGTTTGTGCCAGGCAGAGACACTCCCAGAGAGTAGCTACACCGTGTATTTGGGAGAGAGGCCGGGCTGTTCTGCACTTGACTCCTCTGGCAGGCAGTATGTTGTTCCATGTGAGTAGAGGCAGTCAGTGTCTGCTATCCCAGCAGAGTTGTGGGTGCCACACAACACAAGTTGCTGTGCAGCAGATTCCAACCCATCCCTGACTTCAGGGATGTTGGAGTCGAAGTGTGGTTTCATAGGGCTTCAGTGGCTGGTTTTGCTAAAGGAGCTCACCAGGCTTTTGTTCTGAAGTCCTCTGGGCAGACTCAAACCTTCAACCTTTCGGTTTTCAGCCAAGCCTGCTAATTGTTTACATCGCTCCTAGTGGGTGCACATTACACACTTGAGGTCTTGTTGTGGGATCCTTGACTTTGCATTTTCCTTTTAGACCATCCAACCTGCTATTATATGCCAGTATTTTCACTAGGCTGGTGGACTAGTTTCACAATGAGATGTCCCTTCCTAGTCCTGCTGTGCTGAACCCACTGTTTACTGAGTTTCATTTTCGGTCAGCCATTGATGTCAACTTTTGAAGGCCGTGCTTCATGAAAAGAACAGTGTTTTCCACTGTGGTCTACTAGCGCCACAGATGGGAATCTTATGTTTAATTCATATCTCTTCTTAAGAGACCCTGCTTATTTCTCTAGCAACTAGAAATTCTAGGATCACTTGCTTCATTCCTAGTGTTCTGAATCTTCACCCTGATGCATTTGGGTATGGGTCATTTCTCAGTCATTTTGCTCTAGCAACTTGTGGGGGCCTTTTAATTTGGAGATCAATTTTCTCATTCCCTGGGGGATCTTCTCTGTCATTTTTTCCTTACGTGTTTTCTTGTTCTAACATGGGAGTTCCCCGGTGCTGCCAATGATTAAGTGCTTGGCTGTAACTGAAATGCTGGCAGTGTAAATTAACCCAGAGGTGTCCCAGAAGAAGAGTCTGGTGAATGCTTTCTGAAGAATCAGCCACCAAGAGCCTAGAGAATAGGTCTTCTCAGACATACACACACACACATACACACACGCGCACACACACTCACACATACTCTCTCTCTCTCTCTCTCTCTCTCTCTCACACACACACACACACACACACACGGCCATGTTGAATCAGGCTTGTCTCAGAAACAAGTGGTGTGGTTTGACTTTTGTTCTAATAGCTCTTTGGGGGGTACAACATTCTACTTTATTTGACCTTCTTGGTTTGATGCATTCATCTGGATGAATTCCTCATTTTTATCCTTCCAGTCTTCTAACAAAAATTTGAAACAAATTTTGGCAATCGTGTGGTTAGTATTTTAAAGTTTTCACTAGCTTATGGGTTAAATATTACTCTTTCCTCCATCAATCCCATCAGGTCCTGTGAGGAGGAGGGAGTGACTGAAACCCCTGAGTTCATCCATCAGGAAGTGGAAGAGAAGTGGACATGGAATGGCTGGTACCGAGGCTTAGCATATGACTTTCATTGCTGGACCAGCTTCTGGGTGCTCCTCACATGGGAGACCATCCTAGACCATGCTGGAATGGACGGAAGGGCAGTTTGAGCTGTCGAGTCTTCATCAAAAAGGACTCTGACTCAGAATCTTGGGACCAAAATAGGAAAAACAAAGCCAGACCAAACCCAAACATTTTTGGAGATGCGGGAGCATCAAGTAGGAGCCAAACTGAGAACACTAGTGTGAAAAGTAGGTAAGGCCAAGGCCACAGGCCCTGAAGCATGGAGGAGAGGTGGCTGGCGATCTCAATAGAAGGGAAAGTGCCCGAGGAGAGTTCTCCAAACTCTTTGACCTGAGATTGCAGATCCTGCAGAGAAGATAACAGTGTCCATTGAAGTCATTTCAAGGTGTCATCTTGCTCATGTCCTAGATGGCACTAGCAACATGGGGTCCAGGCAAAATGTCCTAGGGAAAACCTCAGAGACTGGGACAGGTTTTATAGGAACACCTTAATCCTAGACAAAGAAGAGGAACTAGGACCTCCCTTCTTTGTAGCCTTGGGAGATTCAGGGTCATCCATGCTACAGATTGGAAGAGGGACAGGACTATAAAAGGGATTGGGAAGACTGGAGGATGACCTTAGAAAAGGTGACCTTCATTTGGGAAAAAGGTAGTGGTGGAGTGGTTCCACCAAGTTTCTTTGACATGTAAAACCAGAGCTTACCGAGGGCATGGGAGGATCTGAAGAATCTGCAACAATAGGTAAATGCTCCCTTCTGCCCGGAATCCGTTACACATAGCCAAGATACCTAAGCAGGTGAAGACCATCACAAAGTCTGCTATTTATGATGAGACAGGCTCGAAAGCAACCAGGGTCAGAGGCAATTGTGTTTATTATAGTTTTCAAAGAAATGTTTTGTGGCCAGCCTTCAAACAACAGACACCCAAGATGGCAGCCACTATGCACTCAGGAGTAAAAGTCCCCTGTAATTTCCGACTGCTGGAAGACCTGGACGAAGGCCAGAAAGGAGTAGGAGATGGCACGGTTAGCTGTGGTCTAGACTATGACGAAGATATGACACAAGACGAACAGGGAATATAATTATGCCTCCCAGAACAATTTATGAAACCTGGATCTATAGCCTCAAAATGGAATATGGACCTGAATATCCAGAAGCACCCCCCCTTTGTAAGATTTCTAACGAAGATTAATATGAATAGAGTTAATCATTCTAATGGGGTGGTGGATCCAAGAGCAAAATGGCAGAATTCCTACAGCATCTAAGTTTCCTGCAAGAAATCTGGTGCCTAACGATGTCTAAAATGTGAAACTCCCACAGCTGCTCAAAGCACAGTGTTACAGCAAGAAAAGCCACAAGCCTTCCCCTCCCCACATGCCCCACATTCAGTCTACATTTTCCAACTAGTACATCCCCCCAAAACCCGATTTTATTGAGCGATCTTACAGATATTATTACAGTCCATAATTCAACTAGATCAAGCATAATTGTACAATTGCTTCCACTATCAGTTTCAAAACATTTTCTTTCTTCTTGAACTCTTTGATACCAGCTCCCCTTTATTCCCTCCTTTCCCCATCCTACCCTTCAGGAATTCTTCTTATTATATATTATTGTTATGATTATTTTGATGTATTTACACCATACAATGTATCTGTTCACCTACAGTTCTGTTATTCGCTCTCCTTGAGTGGGATTATACAGTCATCATTGCTATGAGTTTCCTTTCCTCCCATTCTTCCCCCTCTCTTCCCATACTCTCAGAGAATCATTACTCCTATTACAATTTCTGAAGGGTTTATCTATCTTGGATTTCATGTATCAAATGGTCTTCATTATACGAATGAACATACGCAGGTCTAAAAAGATTTATAATGTAAAACTAAGAGCATAATAGTAAGGGGAGAAAATATTAAAGAACTAGAGGATAGTTATGTGTTTCATCAGGCAATACTGCACCCTGGAGATATCATCCTTTTATGTGGCCCTTCTGTGAGGAATTGACCGATTAACTTACAGCTGGGTTTGCTTGTTTGTTTTTGAACTTCTGATACCTTAGACACCTCATGATCACACAGGCTAGTGTGCTTCTTGCATGTGGGATCTGTTTCTTCTCAGCTTTGTGGTTGCTTGCTTACCTTCAAACCTTTAAGACTCCAGATGCTATATCTTTTAATAGTGCATTTTTTTAGATATGTCTTGCAGACCTCAATGTACTGGAAAGGAAGCTTCCCTACAAGGGCAAGTTATTTTAAGACTGTACATGATACTATTTTTTTGTCCTTTTGAAATGTATGTTATGTTATTAATATTTTGAGAAGGAGAGAAAGAGACAAAAATCTAAAGTTGGGAATGCTTCATATGGGAAAGAGCAGGGAAATCCGCGTAGAGAAATGTGGGGAGAAATTATAATGGTCTTCGGAGTTAATGAAAGAAGAAATTGAAATAAAAAGGAAGCTTAGATGAGAAAGAGAGGACAGATTTGGAGGATTATATGAAAAGGGATGCAGGGCATACTACTGTCTCATTGCTGCAATAACAAATGGTACAAATTTAGTGGTTTAGAATAGCGACATCAACAAAACTTCCAGTTCTGAAGGTCAGACGTCCACAATTGGATTGTATAGGGTTGAAACTGAGGGTGTGGGCAGGAATTTTGGAGGCTCTAGAGGAGAATGAGTTTCTTGTCTCTTGCACCTTGTAATGATTGTTTGCTTTCCTTGATTTACAAGCCCCTTTAGCCCTGACGACATAGTGATTACTTGTTGGGCTGTTAACTACGAGGTCAGCAGTTCAAAACCACACGCTCTCTGCTTCTCAGGAGAAAGGCCAGGTTTTCTACTGCTGTGAAGAGTTACACTCTTGGAAACTCTGAGGGGAAACTCTATTCTATAGGACTTGAGGAGTCCTATGATTTGCTGGCAGTAAGTTTGACTTAAGCTTGAGTTTTAATAATTCTTAATCGGCGGCATCATTCTGGCCTCCGTCTCTCTTTTCTTTTCTGGCCAACTCTCCTGTTTCCCTCTTGTTGATAGCCAAGAGGTCTTGAAGCACTTGTTGTCTGAACAAGATCAGAAAGAGCCTTTGGTATGAACTAAACCTTAACACAAAGGTAACACAAACCTTTAAAATTTGACCGGTTGACATGGTGATAAATGAAGACAAGATCAAAACTGTCAAAGCTTTGAGTTTACTTGGATCCACAATCACTGCCCATGGTAGCAGCAGTCAGGCAATCTCCGTCTCAGGGAATGACCCCGCCATTCATCCAATACCCACGCCCCAGGATTGCAGCCTGTTTCCTCTGGCTTCTTTATCCTCAATCTACCAGAACCTCTTTTTCTCTCTCTCTCTTCTCATTCATATCTCTACTCAAATACCACCATTTCACAGACATCTCTTTTTGGCTAGTTTGTCTAAAATATTGGTTTCTTCTACCCGTGCCGCAGTCCTCTTCTTATACATGATTTTCTTCATAGATTCAATATCCAAAATAGAATTCCTTTATGACCTAGGGTCTAGCTAGTTGAAAGACAGGCGTCCCTGGAGGATGCAAGTGGTTACAAGCGTGACGTATCAGAAGGTTGGCACTTCAAATCCACTGAAAGCTACCTTCGATGAGCTGCTTCTAGAAGATCACAGCCTTGAAAGGCCTCTGAAGCAGTTAGTTTCACTCTGTACACATGGACTCCCCACTAGTTGGAATGGACTTGATGACAACTAACAACAGTTAAAAGATGATGAAGGGTCCTTCTGTTGGGTTATAAAGCAAGGGAAGGAACCTGTAGTGGAAAAATGATCTGGGCCACGTTCACACTACAAAGCATTCTCAAGCATCAACTATGAGCTAGGCAATGTACCAGGAGACCGTTATTAGAAATAGTAATTAGCTCTTCATTCTCAAGGTCTCAAGGTCTAGTGTGATGAGAGTTATGTCTATGAAGCATGCAAGCATACAGGAAGTAGTGTGCCTTGAGTAACAAAAAAACCCAAACTCACTGCCATCAAATTGATACTGATTCACAGTGACCCTATGGGGCAGAACAGAACTGCCCCCATGAGTTTATAAGATTTTAACTGTTGGGCTGAGCCCTAGGTGGCATAAGTGGATGAGTGCGGGATTGTGGGCCATGGGCTTGGTGGTTCAAATCCAGCAGCGGCTCTCAGGAGCAGTGCTGGGTAGCTCCCAGGACCACCAGAGGGCAGTGATGCCCCCTCCCCCCCCAAAAAAAAGAAGGAAAAAAAAGATTATAACTCTTTATAGGAGTAGAAAGCCTAGTTTCCCCTCAGAGAGCTTGGTGGTTTTGAACTACTGACCTTGTGGTTAGCAGCCTGATGAATAACCATTACTCCATTAGGGCTCCTCTGTGTCTTAGAGCAAAGAGGATAATATTAACCCCAAACCCATAAGTCATTGAGTTGATTGTGAATTATGGTGACTGCATAGGATAGCGTAAAATGATTCCATGGGATTTTTGAGACTGCAAAGCTCAGGGAAGCAGGCTGCCTCATCATTTTCTCATGAAACGGGCGGCGGTTTCCAGCTGCCAGTTGTTTGGTTAGGAATCCAATGCCACTCAACCCATTGTGCTGCCAGGACTCCAATGGAGAATTATAGGGTATAGGAGTAATAACCGACAAATCTACTTTCCAAAATGTGACACCAATGCATACCCTCACCGATTCACTTCATCATTCTAGCACTAACCGCCCACAGTACACTTTCTCTTGTGTACTCAGAGTTGGGTATCCATGAGTTAAAATGCTATCCTTCCACCTCATGCCAAATAATCAGATGCCAGCTACTTTGTTGGTCATCACTGCCACTTGTGTGTTCAAGAATTTCGTAGACTGACTCATGGAATTCACGGAAACCATTACCTATACAGCAGTTACGATTTATTATAAACAGAAAGGATATCTGCATGATGACTCATCCAGCAATGTCCAGGTGAGATTATTATGAGGCTTCCACTGTCCCAAGGATGGGCTTCACTCTCACCAGAGAATATATATATATATATATACATATATACATACACACACACACACACACACACACACACACATATATATATATATATATATATATATATATATATATATATCTTTGCACCAGTCCATGAGGTTTCAAAACAGCATCCCCTAAGTATCCCATTGATTGGGACCTCAATGAATATGCATGACTTGGGTCTTAATACATAGTTAGGACAATCCTCTAAATGAATATGCACGACTGCATCATATTCCTTTTCCTTTTCTGAGGTTAGTTCACCAGGTTAGTGAGGTCTGAATCTGTCCAGTTATGTTAGAAAATAAAGGCATCTTGATTGCTTTGTCTATTTTCAGAAACCAGGAGAACATCAACATCTACTGGGGCACGAGATGTGCAGGAGAAGAAGAACATGGGATGTTTGGTAAGGTTGGGCATGGAGTGGACTCTGAGATCCTGAGCCTGGGCAGCAGTGGTGAGAATGGTGGGAACTTCAGAGTATGATCAAAGAGAGGAAAAACATGTATGTGACAACACATGGCATCTTCAGGAGCTGGGAGACGGAGTCCATGGTGGTCAGAGATCATCAAGAGTGTGTGGGCTCAGGACATATCTGATGATCAGGGAACTGAAGAGTGGGTTCATCAGCAGAAGGGTCTGTGGTTGAGTGGGACTCTGAAAAGGGAGAGAAACTTAGAAACTCCTAGAAAGGACTGGATTATTGGGTCAGTTCTTTCTGGGTTCAAGTGCACCTAAGCCCTCCATACTTCTCAGGAGTCACCTCCAAGCACACATAAATCCACCCCATTCTCCACAGAGTTTAATCACTGGAGCCTTGAGTTGACTCATCAGGCCACATGTTAATCTATATTGTTTGGCTCTGGCTATGTGGCATTTTAAACTACAAGTGCTTATTTCACCAAACGTGAGCTTTCTGCCAATGTTTCTGGCAGCTGATGTCATTTAAGAAGGGTGGATTCCATTCAGTATGATGGGGAATTAGTTAATTTCTATGAGAATGAAGTGATTGAGGACTACTAAAGGGATTGGTCAGTTCATGATTCTCATGGGTGGACCAGGCTCGAAAGTGATTAGAAATAGGTTTACATAAGAGCCCAGCCCTATTACAAATAGGGTGCATAAGCCCACACAACAGTATTACATCACTTAGTCCTATTCCTAACCACTTCCTTTGCAAGATAACCAGGCTGCCCCATAATCATTCCCATAGGCAGATAGGTCACATACAGGGTAACTTCAAAAAGTTCGTGGAAAAATAGAATAAAAGAACAATGGAATTTTCTCATGAACCTTTTGAAGTCCTTGTGTATAAAAGAAACCCATTGCATGGCAAAAACATTCTGGTTCAGGTGGACAACCCACCAGCAAAACAGGTGCTTAGCAAATGCTTTATTTTATACACATCAGACCATTTATATACTTAGTTTCATGGGGAAAAAAATCACCTCCTGCTATGAGGTAAACAGCCTGGTCTCTGAATACTAACTATATCAAGTGCCAAAATGGTTTTATATTTCCAAGTTCTCAATACAGATGACTGTATTCTAAGCCCTATGTTCTATATTTAGTCCATATCCTTTTAGTGTTTTACTTACAGTCATGTTTGATGTTTGGTTTGACTTCTCCATATACCTGTGTGCTATGAATGATTGGAGCCTCTGCATGGTCCAAACAGTGCTGGGCTGCTAACTGGAAGATCAGTGGTTCTAGCTTATCCAGAAACACCTTGGAAGACAGGTTTGGTGATCTGTTGTTGAAAAATCAGCCCTTGTAAAATTTTTGATGATCTTGGGGTGGATTGGATAGAGCTTTAATGAAAAACGTACACTTTCCACAACTCACGTTTGTGATAGTTATAATTAGGTTTTGTTTCATCTTGATCTGGCAATCTTTCTAGATTTCATCATTCTAGGTTTCAGTTTTTCTCACCTTCATTTAATCAGGAACTAAACACAGAAGGGCTAACTCGAAAGCATTGCTAAGTGAACTGCAGGTGTTTGGATCCTCAAGGGAAGTTTGTGAGGAGCCCATGGCCCTCTCTCTTTCCCACCTGCCCCCATCCTCTCTTGCTTTTTCACTAAGTTCTGATTGTTAACTCCTGACCTGAAACTCTTTTGAGACTTTGCTTTATTCTTGTCTGTCGGGGTGTCCTGGGCCAACCCATAGACCTTAGTATCACAGGGAAAAGCATGTTAAGTTGGACTTAAGAGCTCAGATCTAGACTGTGATATTAGTTCCACACTCCTCAAAGTTAACTTTCTAGGGTCCAGTTGAAACAAAGCTAATTGGTGTTCCTGATTGGAGAATTTTTCAGGGTCTTAAAAGAGTGCTATCACATATAATATATATCATATATATATATAAAGAATTTATGGTGTATCTCAAATCTATTTCCACTGAATCAATTCCAACTCAGTGATCCTATAGGACAGAATATAATTGTTTCATAGGCTTTCTGAAATTATAATATTTTTACAGAACTGACTGACTCATCTTTCTATTTCTATAGAGACACTAAGTAGATTAATGATTCCCTGGGGCTATGACAGGGGAAGTTGGGGGCTAATGGAGAGCTAATGACAATGAGTATAAGAATGAAGAAAATCTTTGAAAACTGATTGTGGTGGCAACTGTACAATTCTTCTTGTGATAGAACTATTGAATTGTATGATTTGTGGACTAGATGCCAATAAAACTGTTTGGGAAAAAATGTGCTGTCAAATCCTGTGATTTCCCATTTCTCCCCACTGCATATCCCAACCTCTGACATCAGAAGGACTGGCCTTAGTACATCAGGTCAACAGTTAATCTTATGTTTTCCAGTTGATTCCAAACTCATGGAGACCCCATGTCTGTCAGCATAGACTGTGCTGCAGGGGTTTCTCAATACCTGCAATCTTTTTGGAAGTATACCAGTAGGTCCTTCTTCCAAGGTGCTTCTGGGTGAATCTGAATGGAGGGCCTTTGAGTTAGTAGTTGAGTACTTAACCATCTGGGTCACCAAGGGAGTCCTAGGCCAAGATTGTTTTGATTTCAATAAAATTACATTAGAGTTAGCAGTTCTTCTTCTGAGAATACAATTTAAGGAAACAAACCTAAGTATGAAAAAAATAGACAATTAGATGTTCTTCTATTATGGAAAATATCAGATAAAAATTCCAACAAGAGGATAATTAATAATCCTGGTGTACTGATTTGGTAGAATGTTATTTAGTGATTAAAATAATAAGCATGGAGTCTCATAGTAACATGGCATAATTACAAAATGTGATGCAAATTTACACATAAAGCATAATTTAAATAATATAGAATAACCAGGGAAAATTAAGCATATATATCAACATAAAACAATAATTGCTATTTGAATGGTGGGGCAAAGAACTTTTTTCCCTTTCTCTTTCCTTCCCCGCCCCCCACATTTTTCAAATTTTCTAAAGTGAAATTAAGATACCTTTATTTTAAGGACATAATGAACAAACTTAAAATTAGTATCGCTTAAGTTATTACTCAGAAAGTGTGCTTAATTATGCCTCACAAAGGTATTTTTCATGGTTTAAAAAGGTTATTTTTGTGATGCTACATACTTTTTCACAATTCATATTTAGAAAAAGGCAACTTTTCTAAATATGTAGTGTTTTTAAACACTTTGGTGACTTGTGTGCTGCTGTGACTGGAAGCTATGCTACTGGTATTTCGAATATCAACAGGATCAGGTTTTATCTATGATAAAACCATAGATAGGTTTTATCAGAGTTTCCAGACTAAGAAGAGACTAGGACGAAAGAGTAGCTGTCTATTTATGAAAGATTAGCCACTGGTAAATATATGACCGAAAGCAGAGTATATTTGATATAATGCTGAAAGCTGAGACATTCAGATAGAAAGGCATTCAAAATACGTCTGAGGAAGAGCTGCCTCCTCAAAGAACAGTCAGCCATAATTACAGGAAAGGATTAAGCTTTTGGGACCTTCATTTGTGGATGGGGCATGACACAAAATGGGAGGAAATAGCTGCGAACATGCATTAATATTTGAAACACACAATGTGCCAAATATGAGTCTAGGAAAACTGGAAATCATAATAATTTTAACAAAGACTGATATCCAAGGCACTAGTGTGTTTAAATGGACTGGTATTGAGTCAGACAAACATATGGTTTACTATACTGGGCATGACAAATTAAAGAGGAATGGCATCACATTCATTGTCAAAAAGTAATATTTCAAAATATGTCTGGATGGACAGTGCTGTCTGTGATAGTATAATATTAGCTAAACAAGGAAGTATAGCTAATACAATTATTCAAATTTATGCACCCACCATGAAAGGTATTGATGAATAAACAAGGGTTTTATTAACACTTTTAGTCTAAAATTTATCAAATATGTAATGAAGATGCATTAATATTAGTTGCAATTGTATTCAAAAGTTTGGAACAAAGAAGATGAGGTTGTTGAAAAATATGGCCTTGCTGATAGAAACAAAGCTGAAATTTGCATTAAAGAATTTTGCAAGGTCAACAACTTCTTCATTCAAAAACCCTTTTGCAACAACATAAATGGCAACTATACATATGGACCTCCCCAGATGGAATGCATCAGGATTAACCTGCATACATCTCTGGGAACAAATGTTGGAGAATCACCAGCCAAAACAAGGCCAGGGAGGAAGGGCCATAAACAACCTGCAATATGAAGGTGACATAAACTTGCTGGCTGAAATCTCAGAGGAACTGAAGCACTTGATAATGAAGATCAAAAGCTACATTTGTTACTATGGATTCCAAATCAAAGTCTAAAAAATAATATACTCACAACTGGATTAATAGACAGCATCATGACAAATGGTAAAAAGCTTGATGTTGTCAAGGAATTGAATCTTGAACCAATGCCCAGGGAAGCAGCAGGTGAGAAATCATCCGATGTAGTGTACGTGGGCAAATTTGTTGCAAAAGACCTCTTTTAGACTGTTAAAAAGCAAAATTATCACTTTGAAGGCTAATGTGCACTTGTCCTAGTCCATGGTATTTTCGATGGCTTCATATCTATAAATGCTGAACCACTGAAGACCAGAGAGGAATTGATGTAATTGAATTATGGTTTTCGTAAAGAAGAGTGTCAGTACCAGGGACAGCTGAAGAAGGTGAAATCTACACACGTTTTGGAGGATGGTCAGCTAGAATGTTCTTCAGAAGAGACTAGAGCAGACGTTGTCTCATGGACTTTGAGCATGTCATCCGGAGAGACCCTGTCCTGGAGAAGGACATCATGCTCGGTTGTGGAGAGGGTCAGTCAAAAAAGGTGGGAGACCCTCACAGAGATAGGCTGACCCAGAGGCCGCCACAATGGGCTCAAACAGAAGGATTGTGAGGATGTCAAATGGCCAGGCAGTGTTTCTTGCGGCTGTGCATAGTGTGTCAAAGAGTAAGAATCGACTGGGGGCACCTGACAATGGTGTTTTTTCCCCTCCGCCCGATCATGATGTTTTAAAATTAGATAAAAGTGTTTTAAGAGTTAATTCTTGAACCCTATCTAGAAACTCACAGGGACAGTCCTGTCCTATCGGGTTGGTGTGAGTCACCATCGATTCCATGGCTGTGAGTTTGGTGTTTATAGTTTGGAGATAGAAACTAATAGTTTGCTATAATGATTTGAATTGCCAGTTGATGCTGCTAGTTGGACCTTGACCTCTTTTTTTTTTTTTAAGGCATCACTGCCCTCAGGTGGTGGGAGTAGGAGGCCCAGCCTTTGCCCCTGGGAGCTGGAATTGAACCTCCAACCCAGTGGGCCGCAGTCCCGCGCACAACCACTACGCCACCGGGGCTCAGCCTTTTTTTTTTAAATAATACTTTTTTTTGTTTGTTTGGTTTTTTTTGGGCATCACTACTCTCTGGAGGTGGGAGTAGGAGGCCCAGCTCCACTGCTGGAATTGAACCTCTGTCCCAGTGGGCCGCAGTCCCGCGCACAACCACTACACCACGGGGGCTCAGCCCCTTGACCTCTTTTTAATATCACAATTATACCAACAGTTTCTCCCATCCTTGCTATTATCCTAGAACCGAGCGAAATCAACCCAAGCTGGCTGATGGTATACATCACCTTTTTGATGTTGTGATTCAACATTCCACTTCTGGACTGGGGTCTTTCCTAAATAATTAAAATCCACCAGGGAGAAGGACTGAGAGTATTTCTGATATGATGCTCTATTATGCCTCAAATTTGTAATCCTCACTTTTGGGACTTTCTTAATCTTCCTCTATCCCGTGTTCTCTGGATTCTCTTTCTTCTGGAGTCCTGAAAACGTCTCTTCTAGCCAGTACCAAGCCTATTTCTCTCCTTCCTTTCCTTCTGTGTCTCTTAAAACATTCTCTCTCTCTCTCTCTCTCTCTCTCTCTCTCTCTCTCTCTCTCTCTCTCTCTCTCTCACACACACACACCCACACACCCACACCCCTCTCCCTTCTTGTTGGACAAAGAAGAAGAAAGTAAATAGACAAAGCCAGAAATCTTCTTAGCAACCATATGGATAGGCACTCTAGGCTCTCTTGCAGGTTAATGGTTCTTCATATGATGTACATTGCTTGTTGTCTTTAACAGGCCCTTCCACTTTCACTGAAGGCGTTGACTGCCATGTCTTCCTGATTGTCCTCTCACATACATTTTACAACCATCTTCTTGTCTACTGATCTTACCCTGCTCTATTCCTCATTGTCTGACATAGATGATTTCAGCAGCTCCTAGTATAATTCCCCACCCTTCTATTTTATCCTTCGTTTAATGAAAAGTCTTCAAATTAGCCTTTTTACAGGACATGGCATTCTGTTGACTAAAAGTCTCTAATTTCTCATTCCTCCTAGACATAATTCCAGGTTCCTTAGAATGGTATTCCACTTCTTCAAGGACCTGGCATCCATGCGTTTTATCTCATTACTCATGCCAAACGAGTTTCAGAACACATTTTGCTTCTTTTCTTCCCATCTAACTTCCCCCACCCTGATTTTTGCCTAAATGCGTCTCCTTCTTGGTGGGCCATTCCCTACGCAAATTGTTAAAAACTCTGATTCATTCTTCACAGCTCCATTCAAAATGTCCATTTTTATAAAGTCTTCTCTTGGACCTTCAGTCAGAAGGAATCTTTGCCTGTGATATGACTGTTATTTTTTAAATTCAGTGTTAAAAACTGGTTCGTGTTGGTGTCTTAATTGTCTAGTGCTATCACAGAATCCCACTTACAAGTGGCTAACCAACAGAAATGTATTATCTCACAGTTTAGGAATTCGGGGTGCTGGCTCCAGGGACGAGGTTTTTTTCTCTGATGGCTCGGGATGAAGGTCCTTCTCTCTTTGAGTCTCTGCCCTGGGTGACATTAGTGTACCTTGGCATCACTCTTCCCTCCTTTGTGCTCTCTTGCTAGTCCCTTCAATCTCTTTTGTGTCTCAAAAGCAATAGCCCTACTCAATATTCATTCTTACGAAGAGATCACTGACGATGCAGGTGCTACTGCAACGTGTGGTCACAAAATCAGCTGGTGTTTGGATATCAGAAAGAATAACTTCTCAGGTATGAAAGGCTCACCTTTACACGAGCAGCCATCTAAGTGAGGTGCTAACGAAATCCACATGGAAGAAGCTTACCAGCCTGTGTGATCCAAGGATTATAAATAGCAAAATCTAAACCAGGAGAAGGAACAGTATCCGAGCTGAAATTCTGAACACTAGCTTTGTAGAAAGCTATGGGTAACAATGGAAGCCCCAATCTATTTGCAGGGAAGGGTCCCCTAACAGAGTAAGCCTCCAATGAGCCCCTTCTGACCATAATCCCGGGATATGAATAACCTTGCTATCAGATAGAAAATATTGTGAGGTTGATGATGACAAATGTAGTTAGGTTAAAATGTAACACCTTATCATTTGATTTCCCGCTTGACTCATTTTGAAATTGCTTTAGCTTTAAATAATTTTTTTTGCTCTTTCTATTGGTTTTTCTCCATTTTATAGTTTAGTGTTTTTTGCTTTCCTATTGAAGTCTTTCCTCCATTTTATTTTGTTATTATTGTTCTTTGTGTTTTGTATGATTTTCTGAATATGTTATCAAGGATAGGTACATGTGTTGAATTAATAATCACCCAGGGGCATAGCAGGGGAGATTTAGGGGGAAATAGGGAGCTAACAACAATGTGTATGAAGAAGAAGGAAATGTTATGAAATTGATTGTGAAGATGATTGCATAATTCTTAATATAATTGAACTGTTAAATTGAATGTTATATGAATTATATGCCAATAGAACTATTGAGAGAGATTGAGGGGGAGAGAGAGAGAGAGAGAGAGAGAGAGAGAGATTGGTTTAAGAGGCACCCATCACGAATACTGTTCTCATTAATGTAACAAAGAAAACTCATTCCCAGATGGTATTAGATCCACTACAATAAAGTGACCAGATTTTAAGCGGGACACCATTAACGGGGGTGGAGTGAGGTGGGGGGTGGAGCTTCTTAATTAAAAATTTGGTCGATATGGAGCAACAAAAATCTTCATAGAATGCAAAAATAGTATTGTGATATATTTATTTCGATTTTAAAATGCCACGGGACGTTGTTAAATTGTTAAAAAGTGGGACGTCTGGTCACTTTACAAAGATTAGGATTTACAATTGATTTTTTGGGAGGGACACAACTGAGTCCACAAATTTGTTATTTATGATTTTGATCCATGGTATCTTTATCTTACAAACTGGTGGGGGGGGGGGTGGATGATAACATTTTATTCAACTTCCTATCCCCTTTTCACCCAGCACACTAAAAGCAGCTGTCACCTGCCCCCCCGGACAGGTGGCACTAGCTGCGTGTTTTGTCGGGTTTCCAGTGACTGATTTGTCAGAAATTGACCACAACGCCTTTCTTCTGAGGGGGCTCTGGAAACCCTTAACTTCTCTGTTAGCAAGTGAGCACGCTATTCATTTGCCACCACCCAGCGTCTCTGCTCTGCACCCAGTGGGTGTTCAATTCATGCTTGCCAGTTTAAATTTGAAAAGCCGGAAGTCTCTGTTTACAAGGAATATTTATAGTCTGGCTATTTTTCTTCAACCACTCATTTTGTTAGTATAAGCATATGCTTCGATGCAACTCTCTTTATTTAAAAGTGAGGAGGGCTTTTTTTTTTCTTTTTTGGGGGCGGGGGCTTCGGGGGCTAAGGCCCAGACAACATGAAATGATGAAGTATTACATTTTGCAGTCAATATAGCTTTTACTTTCCATTCTAATTTATTTCTTTTCTGGGAGGGGTTAGAGTCAGGTTGAGATAAATTTTCCTGCCTTTTAAATGTCTGAAAAATGATCAACTTTGAATTAGGTTGCAGTTCTCTTGCATCTGTCTATATAATTAGTTCCTCCTGGAATGCTCAAAAATAAGGCTCTTAATATGGTCCACTGACTGTTGTTAGTGATTATGAAAATATTGGAACAATTATTGTATGGATATACAGCCTCAATTACTATATAATTATATATTATAATAGAACACGATTATTCCTATTTATCTTCAAGATGTCTTGAATTAGAACAATTTGAGACACAATTTTGACATAAATAAAAATAGATTTTAATCTTTAGCATCTGTTGAACAAAAGCTAAAAACCACTTTTATCCATCATGGAATTGGGAAAGAAAAAAAAAACTAATTGAAAAATGAACGAGCAGGTGTAGCCTGCCTGGCCAGCATATGTTGATCAGAGTATGTTTTTAGTATGTCATTTGAGGCTGTGGTACCAGACTTCAGAGAACAATACATAATTCATTACCATCAATGTTTGAACAGAGCAGTGTTTATGAAGCTTTCCTTGGGCTTAGCGCCGTCTTGGCTGTTTCAGAATTTTGGTGAGCAGATTGAGTGATAATTTTAGGCTTCTAAAATCAGTCTGTGTCCCCTCAGTCACATGATGTCATAAGCAGCTGGTGTTGCCTTGGCAACTTTACAGAATCAAAGTGCTGCTTTTGGTAAAACTTTGAGTCATGTGACAAAGCTCTGTAGCTGGGGAAGACGACACAAAATTATTACTTACTTAGCTCTCCACCAAAACAAACCCAGATTCACATAAGAGAAAAACAAATGCGGAACTCAAAGTCCCGTCTGGATTAATTACCCGCCTTGCCATTGTCTGAAAGCCAAATTTGTTTGACTTTGTAGTTTCCACATGCTCCCCTCCCTGGAACACTTCAAGACTTGTCGCCTCTTTTCCCCAGGCCTCCCTATGACCCATAAAGGGACATCCATTCCTTGGAAGTTAGCAAGTCCAGGAGAAGAGGGACAAACTCAAGGAATCTTGATCGATGACTGTTGGTCCTGTTCCGGGTCCAGGTAGGAGGCAGAGACCATTACTGGGTCGGAGTTACCCATTCCCATCCTCCACTCCTAGATCTGGGTTTCACTCTTGGCCAGGGCTCTTGGAACATCATCACCATCCACTGTGCTGCTGAAGATGACCTTCAGGGTCAGATGGAGTAGGATGGAGTGAGATGACTAGGAAGCAAGCAAACGTCCTCAGTCACAGGTTGAGCTGTACAGGGCTTCTCCTTCCGTCGGTGCAGTTCAGGGACCCCTACAGACAGCACGAACATTTCGAGGGGAGGATGAGGCCGGTGGCTGGATGCCATCACCGTAGAAGCCATAGACAAAGAAGGGTGGAAAGGGGCCAGATCCAAGTTGCAAAGCACGCTAGCATTTGGAAGTAAATCAGAAATGGCCGGGGACATGTCAGGGGAAGCAGGAGAACATGGGGAACAATGACATCTCAACATATCTGGCCTTAGTAAGTCTGAACGCAGTGAATCTGCATTTCAGTCATGCTGTCGACTGACATTTTCTCTTTTGTCATTTTTTTTCTGTCTGGTTCACTTGTCCATAATCCTATTGGAGCCGTAGTTGTGTTTATTTCTTTCTTTTCTCTCAATAATTTGAACTCTCTCTCTTATTACGGGTACAGCCAGAATGCTCCTTAGAAGCAGGGCTGGCAAGACTTCCCCTCAGATACTTGGGCCGTGTTTTCAGGAGAGACTGTTCCCCAACACCTAACAACAACAAAAACAACAACTCTTAACTATATCACGCTCAAATACTAGACACAGACACACATATTTTAAATAAACATTGGGAGATGATCTGCATGGCTGTTTGCATTTTGGAGCTGATATTTTCATTCATATTATCAAAGAGAACATACATTTAGGCCAACAAGTGTTAACATTGACATTAATCATTTCAATGCCTAAATAATAATGCCTGGTGAGGGTGACACTATTATTAACATTTTAATGCTCAAGTTGTTTTCCACTTTTCGAAATTATAAGCAATACTGTGTGTATCAGTCTGGGTTGACTAGAAAAATAAATCCAGAGACATTCACAGGTGTGTATAAGAGAAAGCCTGATATCAAAAAGTGATTGTACTTTGAGAAAACATCCCAGCCCAGTCCAGATCAAGTCCATAAGTCTGATAGTAACCCATATGTCTAGAACCAGAATATAAATTCCTCTTCAGACTCACGTAACACATGAAATGATGGCGAATGCAGGAAGCATGGCAGTGCTGGCGGGGCTCTCCCCTTGGCTGCTCCAGCTCCAGGGCTCTGGCTCCATCAGCATAGTTCCATGTGGCATGTTAGTAGGAAGATGAAGCAGAGAGTGCGTGTCCTGCCTCCAGGGAGGAAGACTGGAGTTCCCAGAATCCTCAGGAGAAAGCCCTGCCCACACAGAGGGCTAGACTCCACCCCTTGACTCAAGTTGACAGGAGATTTTGTACCTGCCACACTGTGGAAGACTGACATGGTACACTCGACTTACTGTTTACTTATAATAACATTTTAAAAAAAGGATTCTTAGAACAAATGTCATGTGCATGTTTGTAGAGATTTTTAGGCAAAGTTAGATGACCAAGGTGCCTTTTAGAAAGGCAACAATTTAAATTGTTTTAAATTACTCCCAGTTGTGCATGAACATATTTGATTAATTTCATGCACTGGCAGTGGACATTACTGAATTTTTTTATGTTCATCAACTTAATAAGCAAATAAGAGTAGCTTATTCTTTCAATTTGCAGTTTTTGATCACTAGTAACATTCAGCACATTCCTTGTGCATTATATATTTGCATCCTTTATCCACCTTTCTTTTGAGTGTTCATTTTAATTCCTTTTCACATTTGCTAGAAATATTCCAATTTTATTGTTTGCCTTATACATTTTATTTGGGGAGTTCTTAAGATAGATAAAACTTAAAATTTCTGTATGTGTTTAGAAAACAATCATGACAACATATGTACATATATGCTTGATACAATTGATGGATTGATTGTTGTAAGAGCTGTAAGAGCCCCCAATAAAATGATCTTTAAATAAAAAACAAAAATCAAACAAAAAAAGAGAAAGCACTTCTCATAGCAGATCAAAAAACATTTTGTATTTGAACATATCAATTTTTTCCATAGGCCTCAATATATAATGGATTTCCACTCTAATATTACATAAATATTGGATCGTTATTTTGAGAACTTATGTTGTTATTGTAAATATATAAATATCTTTTTAGCCTTTGTTTTAAGGCAGGGGATTTTATTACATGCATTGAAGTATAATCTAATTTCTTTTTAATCACTATATTTTGATAAATTCTTATTTTCTCTAGAGTAATGTGAGGAAAGTTGATGTATTTGCAACATCAAGTTCTGTTCAGGATCATGCTGTACCTAGTTCTAAGATGTTCTTTTTCTTTTTTTAAGATGTTCTTTTTTTTTTTTTTTTTAGGCATCACTGCCCTCAGGTGGTGGGAGTAGGAGGCCCAGCCTTTGCTCCTGGGAGCCGGAATTGAACCTCCAACCCAGTGGGTCGCAGTCCCGCGCACAACCACTACGCCACCGGGGCTCAGCCCTCTTTTTATGACATTCAATAAAGCTTATAGTTCTCTTTATATAGGCTATGTTCATATTTTACATTTTTAACTTCCTCTTAGAAATGAAATATTTTAGCGTATTTTGTAATTCATTTTTTACATACAAGAAATTACTGTATTATTCTTTATTTTCCAATTGTTCTCTTTACTAAACTCTAATATATCCTAATAAAATTTTAATTTGTTTTCCTTTCCATGCTGAGAATATTATTATATCAGCTTAAGATAATCATTTTCTTTTTCTGTATTTATTTATTTATTTATTTATTTATTTATTTATTTTTGGCATCACTGCTCTCTGGTGGTGGGAGCAGGAGGCCCAGCCCCACTGCTGGAATTGAACCTCCGTCCCAGTGGGCCGCAGTCCCGCGCACAACCACTACGCCACCGGGGCTCAGCCCTCTGTATTTATTTTTTACTTATTTTTCCTTAGTCAATGCAATTGGTATCCTTTTGGGGGGGAGAAATGCATATTCTTTTCTTGGCTCCGACTTTTCTACTGTTTCCACTATTTTTATTTTGTTTTATTTGGATTAAATAGGTATTTTATGAAATCATGTAAATGGTTAATATTTCTCTTTTTACTTTACTAGGAACATACACATACATATATTTAGGAAAAGGGATATATGTTTATTTTCATCCAATTCCATTTCAGTATGTTTAGATAATCTGAACTTAATTTATATTCATGAACTATGAATATTATAAATCACATTAACAGATTTTCTTAAATAAAAACTAGCCTCTACACTTATTTTAATAACAGCATGGCACGATTTTTTCTTTGTGTGTGTGACATTAAGTTTTCCACTTTTTTGTTAGTTGTTTTTAATTTCAGAGATTTTTTTCTATGCACATCTGATCAGTGTAACTTCTGTCACTTAGAAATTACTAAGCTTATTGTTCTGCCCAATTATTTGATTAATTTCATGTACTAAGGTGTAGTAGGAATAGATTTTTTTTCATCTTTCAGATACTAATTAAAAATGTACTCATATCTTTATATCCAAATTAAGTTTTTACCTTCCAGCTGTTACATTTATATTGGTTTTCTATTTGCATTTCTCTTCTTACTTTATATGAGTCAATTCTATAGGGAAATGAATGTGAGGCCAGTCAGCACATCCTTTATTATGGCCACTTTTACATAGTAAGTTGCTTTCTTGTTCTGGAAAAAGCCATGATCTTTGGGGGCTTTACTGCCTTTTCTGTTTCTTGAGCTTGACTTTGCAGAGCACAGTTCTGTTTGCTTTGGCTAGATAGACTTTACTTATCACTTAACTTTTAATCTTTTACACCTTGTTTTAAGAAAGATTATATGCCTTTGACAAGCAGGATACTTAAATCCCCATTAGAGAGAACAATTCCCGTTGACAAGTAAGTTTGGGCTAGTTTCAATTATTGTCATAATTGATAATATTGGGCTTGGGTTACTGAAGCCGAGGTCTTTTCCATTTTGTGAGTTCTCTTGTTATACAGGCTTGTTTCTTTATAATTATTTTCTTTTTATGTCACTTGCAAGGCCTGTATGTAGGGTTTCTAATGGGCACTGATCATTTTAACTTCCGCTATTGTCAATGTTTGAACGCTTTTGAGGTGCTAGCCACGAGGATCAATCCCACATCAATGCCACCAGTCATCAGTCAGCACGGGGAGCAAGAGGAGGCTGTCTGTTCCTGCACAGACGTCTAGTCTCTGAAACTCTGTCTAGTGTCATTCAGAGCTGGAACTGAATTGATGACAGCCAGTAACTTGCAATCTACAAAACTGTCAGAGTCGGTAGGCACGTAAGAGAACTTGATTTCAGAAGTAGGGAAATCAAGTATAGTCAAATGTCATTACAGCTCATTTTAGTCACAGGTCTTTGTTTTTGCTTCTTGGATTGGAAGTTTTTGATCCATGTTCTCATTAAATGATTACCTTTTACGGTTTCATTGGCAACATTTATCTCTCATTTTAAGACCACATTTTCGACAAATAGTATTCTTATTTCTCAGTTTAACTGACTTAAGGGCCATTAATAATAGGCTTCTTTCCGCAGCTCAGTCTTTAATGTGGTCCACTTCTCAGTCAGTTGGAAAATACATTCTGTTGCCTGAAATCTGACCTAGGTGATTCTTAGGTTCATTTTACCCTTAACTATAGATATTAACTATATCTATATGCACGTATGTATGCATGTGTGTCTTTGTCATATAAAGGTGCAGAAAAGATTGAGGCTGCTTTGTGTTAATTTCCTTGTAGAAAAGTTCACCCACACCTCTTGCAACCTGGATCCTTGTATTATTTCCTTTAACCTTGTCATTAAAAAATCTTTCTTTTTGAGAATTCTCCTTGATTGACTTTGGTCTGAAAGGCTCTATGATCCAAATGCAGATCCACATTTCCATATTAGTGATAACTCACCCTCTTTTCATGAAAGAGAAATTTCCTTTCCTCTCTCAAGCCCCATCTGTCCATGTGGCTTACCTTGTATCAGGAAATATGAGAAGGAGCAAGAGGTGGCAGCGGCGGGGGCAACTCATGCTTTGCCCTGCTTGCCCCTCTCTGCCATGGCGACTGGCAGCGCTCCACGTAGAGGCTGCTGTCATGAATGTATGGTGTTTGCAAGGAATAAACCTCCCTCTCCACAAGTCATTGTGATTTGGGAGTCACTTAGAACCACAGTGTCGCAAAGATAGCTAGACAGTCAGTCATGATTTATGTGAAATGATCTCTTGTTTGCTGAATGAATCTTTTGTAAAAGACTTTTGCAAAACAACATGGGTTATTTGGAAAGCATCGATCTGAGGTGTTTTGTACACCTTCTAAAGGTCGACATACTTTATTATGTAATATTTAAAAAAATCACATTAATGTTGCTACTGTTTCATCAGAAAAGACAAGAAAAGCTGTATGGATTGGAAAGCTGTCAGACTCATGGTGGCAGATGCAAGTTTTAAAAAATTAGAATTTCTCCTTAAAAGCTTACATTTCTTTTTCCTCGGTAATAAATATCAACTGTTCTGTGATTGACAGGTTCACTTTTAATGAGTGTTTAGGCAAACCATTGTCAACACAATAGCTTGAACTTCGAGTTGAACTGTCCTTTAGGATATTTGAGATTGTACATCTTTTTTTTTAAAAGTCATTTTATTGGAGGCTCATGCAACTCATCACAACTCATAACTTGATTAAATCAGACATATTTATACATATGTTGCCTTCATTCTTTTCTAAACATTTACTTTCTATTGAGCCCTTGTTATCAACTCCTCTGTTTTTTGCTCTCTCTCCCCTGTGTCCTCATAAACCCCTAATAGATTGTACTGCTGTCTCCCTTCCCCCATGTTTTCTGTTGTTCTTACCCCCTCTGTATAGTTATGTGTATAGTTATGTGTTGATCATTGCCATCAGTTTCCCCTTTCTCCCTTCCTCTTCCCCTCTTCCAGCTATCCTTCTCGTACCATGACCCTAGTGCTGCTTCTCAATTGAGACTAAACTGGCACCTGTACACAGGAATAGATAAGAGATGGGAGCCCATGACACACAGAATCCAGGAACAGAAGTGGGAATAGCGAGGCTGTAAATCTTTAGAGGAGCAGATAAGGTCATCTTTCTAGGGAACGAGTGGCTGGCCACAATATCACTAGGGATCCTCAATAACTGGATTCTAGCTTAGAGCTGAGTCAGAACTGCCTAGGGGTGAGTAAAGCCAAAACCATGTCCGATCTATCAGGGGGCTTTGAGGATGGGTCGGGAGGGAGAGGGGCCAAAAAAGAGCTCATTAGAAAGTAATGTTTAGAAAAGAATGAAGGCGACATGTGTACAAACAGGTGTATAAGCATGCCTGATTCAATTGATGTATGGATTGTGATAAGAGTTGTACAATCCCCCAATAAAATGATTAAAAAAAAAAGACAGCAATGAGAATATTGCAGTGCTTTTAACCGTGATTGCTTTTGTGCGGTCACATCCATTTCAACAATAATGAAAGGCCAATAACATTGTTTTATTTTTATGAAAATCATTTGGACTTTGTGGACAACTTGAAAGTGTTCAGTGGGCCCTCGAGGGTCTGAAGACCACATTTTGCAAATTATTGATCTAAGAGAAACTTTCATCTGTGATATTTTGGATTGTTGTTTCTTTATTATGCTATGTTATTCAAGGATATCAAATGTAAGAAGTTAAGTAAAAGAAAAACAAAACAGTGTGACCCTTTGCATCGAAACCTTTGAAAAAACAATAGTCTAAATGAGAAGTTACTGTTTCTTGACAGATCCTCTGTCTAAATCTATATACTTCTAAGGGTGATGTTTTCATCTTCCCAACCCTCCCCTGAAGAACTCTGTACTCTTCAATTTACACCGTGTCAAAGCGACAGCTTTTGTATTCTCAAGGGACTCTGATAAAGCCCCTTTTAAATGTTCTTTGAGTTTGGGCAACAAAAAAGAAGTCTGAAGAGGCGAGGTCAGGACTGTAGGGCAACTGAAGTAAGATTTCTCAACAAAATCCTCCTAAGACGGCCCTTGCCCCCTTCAAAGGATGAGCAGGTGTATGGCATGATGGGAAAAACATTCCTTGGCACAACTTCTATGCCGTCTTCCTTCATCACTGCAGTTTTTCATTGTCTTCAACCTTCTTCAAAATAAGCCCCTATGATTATCTTGTGACCTTCAGAAAAATCTTTCCAATTAGGCCCCTCTGGAACTTTATAACCCTATAGTCTCTCCATAACCTTCCAAGTTAACTTCTCTGCCTTGAATTTAAATGGTTCAGAAGATGCCTTTGGGAGCCACTGTTGAGATCCCCCCTTTCTTCTCCCTTAGAGCATTCCCATAAGAGGAAGGCAAGTGTATTACTGAGAGAGCTTGTCTGCAGCCATGCCCCCGATCATCGAGACCTTTTACTTTGATTGGAATAACTGGAACTGGAACCCCAGTAGGAATACTTTGTGATCCGCCCTTGTACGTGTTAAGGCACCGTTCCATATCTTCTAGATATCATTGAATCTTTAAGCATTTTAGCCTCTTTGTTCATTTCTTTTACTTTCTGAGGGGGATTCTCACGTTGTCTTCCATATTACTGATTCCATTTTCTGCACCATCAATTTTGGGTTTTACTTTCTCCTTTGAGGACTTCTACTCTCCTCATGTGCTTCCCCCCTCCCCCTACTCTCTGGTGAATCCTTAACTTACCGCTTTCCCTTTCATTTGCCTATTTCAATTCTCCTTTGTTGAAATGCAAACGTCTCTACACTCTGTCATGCAGATCCAAGAGCATATATAAAAAGCACAGCACCCACTATGCACATTTGTGATCCTTTTTGTCTTTTCCCAACAAGCTATGGGGAAGGACTCATGGGGACTCCACACCTCAAATGGTGGGGCGTTGGTGCAGCCACATCCCTTTGACCATTCTGAAAATAGACCTGTGTCACTGCCCAATCTTGAATCGGGGACAGTTCTTGTCTTTCTCAATCAGACAATGGGAGAAGTTGGACATCAAGTCTCTTTTTTTCCCCCAGCCTGGGCTACTTGATGAGAAAAAGTAAAACCTGGTGAGGATTGGAGGTTGTTTTTCTTCTCCTGCTCCTCTCCATCTCCCTTGTAGTTCACGAAGGTCCTTCACAGATGCTGACCCTTGGATCTTGGTTTTGGGGGTGGTGGAATGTTACATTTCATGATAGAGTATCATGGGGATGAAAATTATGATTGGGGTGATGATTAAAATTTCATTGCTTAAAGTTGTTGCTTCTTAAAGAGCTTGAAAGATCACACACCCTTAGAAGCAACATAATTACTGCCACCCACCTATGTGGGGACAGCTTCCCTTGGAGGTGCATAGTATAATAGTATAATCTTTACACACACACACATATGTGCATTTTCAGGCCATTTTAATTCTATTCTTTTGAATCAGTTTTCAAAAAGAATTTATTATTATGCATGTGAAATGCCTTTTTGATTTCTTTTTTTTCTTTTCTTTATTTTTTTGCCTTTTTGATTTCTAATCAGAAGACAGATTTGTTTAAAAGCAAAGATTTGCTTAAAAGATTTGCTTTAAGCAGCAGTTCTCAACCTATGGGTTGTGACCCCTTTGGGGATTGAAGGGCTCTTTCACAGGGGTTGCCTAAGATCATTGGAAAACACACATTTCTGATAGTCTTAGGAACCGAGACCCTGCTTCCCTATCATTTCTAGGCAGGTCCACCCACATGCAGATAGGCCCACATAGGAGTAACCAGTGTGAGCACTTACCCATGCTATACCATGTTTTAAGACAAAATTTCACTTATTTGTAATTAGAAATAAATATTTCACAATACATAGCTGCATGTCATTTTGTGATTAATCACTGTGCTTTGGTTATGTTCAATTTGTAACAATGAAAATGTATCCTGCATATCAGATATTTACATTATGATTCCTAACAGTAGCAAAATTACAGTTATGAAGTAGCATCAAAAATAGTTTTGTAATTGGGGGTGATCACAACATCTGGAACTGTACTAGAGGATAATGGCATTTGGAAGCTTGGAAACTACTAGTTTAAAGGGTACAAAAATTGCTCAATTGTCATTTGGTGTACTACCTTGGGGATTGTAAAATTAAAAACCTTTGAACACTTCATAGAAAGGTCTGCAGAATACTGGAAGAAATTTTACCCAGATTTTAAGGATGGATTTCTCTGGACAGTAGGATCAGAAGTAAGTTGAAGCTACTTCTTTAGGTGGTGTATTTTCCAAAATTTCACAAAGTTAGCAATTTGCTATTTTCTACATAGTTCAAGAATTTACATACACCCTCTAACAAAAACCTGAAGTACAAAGAAGAAATAAAAGACCTCATTTTCCAACCTTCTTCTCAATCCCTCTGCCCATAACAACTATCATCAGCATTGCATGTATTCCTCTAGAACTTTTCTAATGATAGAAATATCATTACACAAATAGATGCATGTTTTAGATAAGCATTTCATTGTATGTGCATGCTTCTTTCCACACCTTGATATTTTGTTTTGTTGATAGGTCTTGGTTACTTTCTCATGTGAGTACATGTAGAATTATCATGTATGTGTAGATACATAGTATGGAGGCCTCTGAATTTGTTTATCCATCCCCATATTAATGAACATTTAAATTTTTCTCTGATTCTGTGCTATTACAAACAATGATGAAATGGATATCTTCCACCTGGTGAACCATTTTGTACAGATACACATATTTCTTTAATTATTTTAAAATCATTTTGTTGGGGCTCTTATAGCAATCCACACATCTATTGGCACACATTTTAAAAAGATACACCTCGGGCACAGAAACAGTGGGTCAAAGGACATGCATATCTTCAGAGATGTAAGTTGTATGGTCTTGCATTTGGATCTTCAGGAATGAGTTCCTGAAAACTTCAGTTTTTGGCAAAAGAAAAAAAAAACCCCTTTACTGTCCCCAAGGGAGATAGGGTGAATAATGCAAATGATATTTGGAGGAGCATATAATGCTTCCTACAATGTATCTGCATTCTACACCTGCTGAAGGATGGAGGCAGCTGCCCTGGATGAGTTCTCTGTTTCCTATTAGCACCCGATACTCAGAAACTCTGTGGAGGCCCTGACCAGCAGTAATCTGGTGAATGGGGAGTGATGCTGAGTTCAGGGATCTCTGCCTTTGCATTAGTTCTAGAGGAACTTTCCTCCTCTTTTTTCCAGATGCTGTAGAATATACTGAGGTATTTCAAGAGTAAGGAAGGCAAAAAAGAGTGGGGAAGAAAAAGGCAGCAATTGGATAATAACCAATGTGGTCTGGTTTTATAGTAATAGCTTTTCTCTAAAATGTAACATGATAAACCCCTCAGGACCACTTATGAGAGTAGTGGTACCAGGAGGGGAAGAGGAAAGTGAGGGGAGAAAAAGGAAACCAATAACAATGATTGGTATATAACCCTCTCCCAGGGGGTACGGACAACAGAAAAGTGGGTGAAGGGAGAGAGTGGTTGGTTTAAGAGAAGAAAAAGTGGGGAGGAGACTAGCCAGTCAGGGTGCAGTGTAGCAATGATGAAATATACAATTTTCCTCTAGTACTTAAATACTTCTCCCGCCTCCTTCCCCTACTATCATGATCCCAATTCTACCGTACAAATCTGGTTATATCAGAAGACTTTCACTGGTATAGCTAGGAACTGGAAACACAGGGAATCCAGGACAGATGATCCCTTCAGGACCAGTGGTGAGAGTAGCGATACCAGGAGGGTGGAGGGAAGGTGGGGTAGAAAGTGGGAGGTGATTACAAGGACCTATATATAACCTCCCTGGTGGATGGGCAACAGAAAAGTGGGTGAAGGGAGTTGTCGGGCAGTGTAAGATATAGCAAAATAATAGCATAAATTATCAAGGGTTCATGAGGGAGTGGGGAGAGAAGGAAAAAACGAGGAACTGATACCAAGGGCTCAAGTAGAAAGCAAATGTTCTGAGAATGATGATGGCAACAAATGTACAAATGCGCTTGACACAATGGATGGATGGATGGATTGTGATAAGAGAGATAAGAGACCCCAATAAAAGGATTTTAAAAAGATAAAGAAAAAGATGCCATTCATCTTGAAAAAAATAAAAAAATGAAAAAATAAGTTATCAAGGGTTCATGAGTGGAGGAGTGGGGAGGGGGAAACATGAACTATTATCAAGGGCTCAAATAGAAAGGAAGTGCTTTGAAAACGATGGTGGCAACATATGTACAAATGTGCTGGACCCAATGGTTATATGTATAGAAGGTGATAAGAGCTTTAAACGCCCCCAATATAATGATTTACTTTAAAAAAGTAACACGATATAGAGAACTGTGTGAAAAATAATTATCATCATTCTTTATATTCAACAGAGATACAGTAGAGATAATGGCTACCTTCAAGATTTGCTTTACCCTATGTAAAAAAATAAAGTTCCAACTAAATTTACTGTCAATGTAAACAATAAAGCAACTATAAATAAGATATTACTTCTGGACTCTCAAAGTCTTGGTTTCTTGTAACCTTATGTCTATCTCTATGCTAGTACCACACTGTCTGCATGACTAAAGTTTTGAAACTCTTCGTGAGAATAGTAAACCTCATCTTACTCCCTCAGAGTGTTTGGTGGTTTCGATCTCTGACTTGAGCCTTACACTGAACCACTATGCTACCAGGGGTCCAATTCTGCAGTAAGGAAGCTAGATTTTAATGTCTTATCCTATTGAACTGCTGTTTAACACTCCATTGTTGGGATATTTTTCATTTAGTGAATGGTTTTCACCAATTCATTTACTGATATGACAGATATCAGTATCATTTACTGTACAATCGGTGATGGGGACTTTTGTTGTCAAAGTTCTGTATTCATATTATTTTCCTGGTGTTTTGGGAGATTTACATTGCATTCTAGTGGATACATAGGACCCTGGTGGTGTAGCAGTTCTGTACTGGACTGCTAACCTGAAGGTCAGCAGTTTGAAACCAGGGGAGAAAAATGAGACTTTCTACTCCTGTCAAGAATTATAGTCTTGGAAATTCAAAGAGCAGCTTTACCCTGCCCCACAGGGTCAACTATGAGCCCAAACGGACTGCATGGCAGTGAGTTTGGCATTTTGATTGAGTAGATAGTTTGGAACTATAAGATTTAATTCTCAGTTTTCATGAACAAGGTTGAACTCCTCTTTCACTTAGTTTTATAGGATTGGATTATTTTCTTAGTGCCGCTCCTATAGCTTTATTTATCCTCATACCTCCATTATCACTCTTCACACACCAGCTTATACATGATGAGAAAATTAGCATATCATAACTTATACCCTCCTCCAAACTCTTGCTGCCTGGTCATTTTTTTATGGTCAAAGCTTATGCCATTTCTATTTGTTTATGGAACCATGGTCTCCCTACAGAAGTAAGGGCTGGCGATCTATGTCTGAAGGCCACCAGGGAACAGTATGGATCACAAGCTGCAATCCACGAGGGATCAAGGGGCTGGATCCAGGTCGGGCAGTGGTGGGCTCTGTGGCATGTGTGTTCTCCAGAGCTAACTAAATCGATCTCGGTATCGTCTTTCATCATAGCCCAAGAGCTACACTTCACTATAGTTCCTCCATTTATTATTTGGTTCTCTGAGATCCATTCTTCTTCCAACCATTTCCTTGAGAAGATTTCTGGGGAAAGAGATCTGTCTGTAGCTTTGATCCATGGATTACAATTTGGCGTCGTTAAACATTCTTTCGTCACAATTTCTTTTTGGAGAACTTGATATTGTTCTCTTCCAGCTTTTCTTAGGCTATTACTGTAGAGAAATCTGAGATGATGTGATGTTTTCTGTCCCCCCCTCCCACCCCTAATCCCTAGTATGGCCCAATCAATTCTAGCTGGCAGTGTTCCTACAAGACAGAGTAGAAGTGATCTATGGGGCAGCTGGGGGGTCCTAACTTTGCTGTTAGTAAGCCACCACGTGAACTGCTCCAGCACTACGACTCCTTTGTTTCCCTAATACATGACTTACATTTTTTTCCAGGCTAGCAAAATCATTGTCTATGGAACCAAGTCTATACTCGCCCTCAGGAAGAGAACAGAAGAGATAGGGATGCTATATACATATACATATATATTCCATATTCCATATTCACACATACGTATGTATGTTTGCATGTATGTTCTGTATGTATGCATATATTGTACTCATTATTATTTTTAAAATTGGGAGTTAATATAGATATATCATTTCATAGTTCAATCACATCAAGCAGTATTGTACAATTGTTATCACAGTCAGTTTCGAAGCCTTCTTTTCCTTCCTGAAGACCTTCACAACAGCTGCCTTTCTTCCCCACTCATCGTCCTTGACCCCCTCTCCCCCACCAAAAAAAGACACACCCTTATTCTACTTGCTGTCCCTATAGGTTTATCAATCCTGGGTTTCACATACTGAAAAGCAGGAAAACACATGCTCAAGAGGGTGACCTCCCCAATGACATAACACATCTGAGATAATCCTAATATGAACAAGCAAAAAGAAAAAAGCCCTCAATATTGATAACGTTGAAAACTGAATCAGGCCTACTCTGCATCAAAGGGGCTTTGGCTGACAAAATTTTAACCATTCAAATTAGAATTTTCCTTTTGATCTTCTAGGCATCTCTCCAATGCACTCTGTTTAGTAACCACTTTCCTCCTCTCCCTCTATTATGGATAGAGGGAAATCAAGGGAGGCTCCTTTCCTGTGTAGATCCCACACATGTATCTTGGGTCCTACAGTCACCCACAGCCTTCTTTCTGCAAACAGATTCTCACAGTTTAGACTCGATGCTATTCCCTCCTTTGACTTCAGATTATATGACTACAATTTTTTGGTCCTGATATTGATGTACTGCTTCCATGTGTACTTAGTTGACTTCTCACTTAGATGGCTGCTTGTTTGGAAACAAACCTTTAAGACCTTAGACACTATTTTATCTGATTGCTGGGCACCATCTAATTTCTTTTCCATATTTCTTCTATAGCATCCCTATCTCTTCTGTTCTCTTCCTGAGGGCGAGTATTGAGTAAGACCATGATGTAAAGAGCTCATTGTTCTTTAGTTGGGGTTAGGATTTAGTGAGACCCCCAAACCCAGTGCTGGATTTATGTTTTTTTTTTAAGGTGCCTTGGCTCCTTTTCAAAATTGTTAATTTATGTGGAGAGTCTTATCGATGACTTCCTGGGTCACAATGATCTTCTGTAATATTTTGTTGATTAGCCCCTGGTACTAATTTTTTTAAAGCCCTATTGAGAGAGGGATATTGGGCCATGTGTAGGCTAACTCCACATCACAATACCGGAATTATTCATGTGTACAGAATCAGTTCTTTTGTAGCTGGACACTATTTACACAAAAATGGAGGCTACTGGTCAAGGATTATTTGCAATAATAATTACTGAGAATGTTAGTCACAGGTTTGTCTGAATAATACTATTAAGATGTAAGGTTATCTTAATTCTGTAGGGCATTGATGTAGCAAGGCCATGTTTGTCTGCCTACCAACAATTCAACAATTTTGGTATCGTTGTCTTTAGCTTTTTTCAGACACCATGTATTTTTCAGCTAAAGTCCTCAGATTACATGTGTGTCTGAGAAAGAGTCCAGTTCACTCCCTGGGTTTTCCACATCAGATTTCACGGATACAGTCATTGAAGCATGCCCTGTGCCTTGAAGATCCAGGTTTCAATGCCCTGGCATTGTATGGCAACTGTGGTCTCCAGGATGCACCCAGAAGCCCAGGTCAATGTGGCTCATTCAGTTCATACTCCCAGGGACACTCCCACCACTAGAATCCTTCAAAGAATTTCAGTTATTCTTGCCCCCAACTAGTGATTGGTCCTTCTGTCAGTCACCTAATCTGGTGTCAATTTGAGGATTAAGTTTTTGGGGATAGAGTCTAGCCTGTCAATCTGGAGATAGCCAACGAGATCTCTGTGTGGACATGACCTTCTCCTGAGAATTCTGGGAAATGCGAGAATCCTTTTTTGAAAGGAGAAGACACCCGTTCACTCCCTGGGAGACATGGCAGCATGCTGATAGACTCTGAGCCCTGGAAACTATAGGAGCCATGGGAAGATGCCTGTCAGCGCTGAGATGCTTCCCCCACCATTTAATACACAAGACTTTGCACCTACTGGTCTGTGATTGTCCTGGTGTCATTGCATGTGCTTTGTGAGTCTGAAGAGGATTTATGGATTGGTATCAGACATATGGGCTTATATCAGACTTGTGACCTAGAACTGGACTGGGGTGGGGTGTTTTCTTGATATACAGTTGCTCTTGTATATAAAGCTTTTTCTTATACACATAAGAGCGTTTACGAATTGGTTTCTCTTGTCTACCCAGACTAACACAGTCCTCGTGCTTTTCCTTCCAACAGTCATGCATTGTGTTCACCCAGACATGCTTGTTCCCTTTTCCCTCTTCTGGCTGTCTACCTGTCTGGGTGAACCTCATCATAGACTTAGATGGCAGCCAATCAGTAGACAATATCCTCTTCCCTTCCCTTAACCATTGATCCCAGCTGATGTGAGGCATCTTCTGGAAATGTGACCTTCAAAATGCTAGAACAGATTGTGTATGATTCATTGGCACTGGTCAGGCTCTCTACCAGGCTGCCTGGCCCACCTGGCCAGTAGACTGGATGTTGAACAAGCCTGAGCTCATTTCAGTTCTGCTGCCTGTTCCTACAGTAGTGGACTCATACAGTATTTGTTTTTTCGTGATTGATTAACTGCACTCAGCATAATGTCTTCCAGATCCCTCTCTGTCTTGAGGTGTGTGGTAGTCACATAATCTGTTGTCAATTTGAGACTTATGAGTAAAGGGGTGGAGTTCACCTGTCCATCAGGTCACAGTTTGATGACCTCATTTGGAGGTGCTAAGGAGATAGCTAGCTTGCTAGAAGCTGACACACTTATTCCCTGTGAGACGTTTCTGAGGAGAAACCATGTGGATCTACCCTGATGCAACCAGAGTCCTGGAAGCTGGAGAAGCCATGTGGAGACCTCTGCAGCGCTGAGATGCTTACAATGCCCTGGACCCACAAGACTTCTCACCCACTGGGAATTTGTCTATTGGTCTCGAGCATAGGGTTAATATCAGACTTATGAAGTTGATCTGGACTGGGCTGGGATATTTTCTCAATATTCAATTGTGCTTGTATATGAAACACTTTTTTATACACATATGCATCTCCCTGTCTTTGTTTCGCTAGTCTACCCAGATTAACACAAGATGTTTTATGGTTTCATTAATGTTTTTTTTAAGGGATGCATAGTATTCCATTGTGTGTAGATACCAGAGTTTTTTGATCTAATTTTCTACTGATGGGAATGTATTCTGTTTCCAGCTTTTTGCTCTTGTGGACTGTGCTGCAATGATCATGGGGGAGAATATGTCTGTTCGGGATGTTTCTTATTTCTTTGTGGGTCTATGCCCCGTAATGGTATTGCTGGATCATGTGGTGTTTCAAATGCCCCCAATTTTAGGAATTGCTCTATGGCTTTCCCCAGTAGCTATACATATTGCAAGCCCTCACCAGCACTGAATAAGAGTTCCAATCTCACCACAGCCTCTCCAACATTTGTTTTCTCAGTCGCTTTAATTTGGGCTACAGTTATGGTGGTAGATAGTATCTCATGATTGTTTTGGCATGCATTTCCTGGATAGCTAATGAATGGGAGCATTTCCTCAAGTGTTTATTAGCCATCTGAGTGTCATGTTTTGTGAATGTCTGTTCCGGTCCGTTGCCTACCTTCTTGGAGAGTTATTGTTTTTTTTCCCCCGTTGGTGTAGGCTTGAAATATACTGTAGATTTTTAGTAATTAGTCCTTTGTCCATTAGGTCATTGCTGATATCTTTTCCCAATCTGTGGGCTCTCTTTTTACTCTTTTAAAGAAGTCTTTCAATATGCACATGTCTTTTATTTTTAATAGGTCTCATTTATCTATTTTGTCTCCCATGGACTGTGTTTCCTTTGTTACTTCTGGTAGCCCCTGCATGGGAGCACTTCCATTTGTCCAGATTTTCTCATTGATGATCCTGATAGCTTTGAGTTCTACATTTAGGTCTTTGATCCACCTTGAGTTTGTTTTGGTTCATAGGGTGAGACAGAGACCTTGTTTCATTTTCTGTAGATGGGTATCCATATCTAGTTTTTCCAGTACCATTTATTGAAGAGGACATCTGTTTCTCATTGAATGCTTATTGGGCCTTTGTCAATAATCAGTTGTCTGATTATGGATGTTTTTATATTGTTGATAATTTTGTGCTACTTCACTGGTTTCTGTCTCCAAGTTTAGGTAAGAACAGGTCTTTCCAATTTATAGACTCCCAGTTTCTTTTAATTGTAGGTAATCATTTTGAATTAGATTTCAATATATATTCCTTAATCTAGTCCCCCATTTAAATTATCTTCTTCGTGAACAATTATTTAAAATGCTTTGTCAACTTTATTTATTTTTTTAAAACGGTATGTTTTTCTTTCTTTCTTTCTTTCTTTTTTTTTGTGTGGCATCTCTGCCCTGGTGGGAGTAGGAAGCCCAGCCTTGTTTCTGGAGAGCTGCTGCTGGATTTGAACTGTCAACCCTGTGGGCCGTAATCCCACACACAACCCTGTGGGCCGTAATCCCACCAGGGCTCAGCCTATCAACTTTATTTTTAAAATAAATTTTAAAGTATTTTAGCTCTTTCATTGTTTTCACTTCCAGAAATTAATATTTATTTTCTTGCTCATGTGTTTTCTATTCATCTCTATGTTTCCTACAGTTTCCTTTTTCCTCTGTGTTGCTTCCAACCAAATCTTAATTTTAATATAACTTATTTCTCTTCTTTACTTCTTTCCTGAGGTATATTAAGATATGCTAGGAGAAACAAATGGAAGAAAAGCCAATGCCATATTACTTTTAACAATGGACATTTCAAAATCTGTCCTGAAGTACCACGTTGTCCAGAGAATTCAAGTACACCATCACTAAGTCAGTGCCAACACACAGCGACCTTACAGGGCTGGGTCTGTGAGTTTATGAGGCTGTGAGCCGTCACTGGAGCAGGAAGCTACTTCTTCCCCAGAGGGGCTCGTGGGCTTGAAGGGCTCCTCTTGGGGATCTCAGCCCAACGTATAACCACTACCCTACAGGGGCTCCTTACTGCTCTCCCTCGCACATTCTAATTACTAGTAATTATCTGCACCTCTTGATTGTATGTTTGCTCAATATCAGACGGCAGAAGTTGATAAAAATCCTCAAGTTCTTTATCTTTGCACTCGGTGCTTGGTACATATAGTCATAATTGATAGCTATAGCAGATGGCTTTTCTTGTAGACCTGCAAATGTTTTCCAGAAATATCAAGTATCGAAATTACAAGGAAGGGCATAGTTTCTGGAAAATATTGACAAGTGTACAAGGAAGTGTACAGTTGGTATTGACTGTTGCTTATATGCATGTACCAACCACTAGTGACAAAGATCAAGAATTAAATTTGTTATCAACTTGTGCAATCTGAGATTGATCAAACGTACAATCAAGAGACACTGATAATTATTAGTAATTGGCTGTGAAAGTGATACCGATGACCTGTTAATTGGATACATCTTCTTTTTCAACAACATAAACCATGACAATATACAAGGACTTGCCAGATGGAATACACAGGAATCACATTGACAACATCTGTGGAAAGAGATAATGGAGTTCGCTCAATACCATCAGTCAGAAAAAGTCTTGGGCTAACTGCAGAACAGAATATCAGTTACTCACGTGTAAGTTCACATTGAAGCTGGGGAGAGAACAAAAACAGGTCCATTAGAGCGAAAATACAACCTTGACGGCATACCATAGGAATTTAGATACCAATTCAAGACTACATGTGATGCATTAAGAACTCGTGACCTAAGACCAGATATAATGTGAAGTGACATTAAGGACATAATTCACGTGAAAGGAAAGGTCGTTAAAAAGACAGGAAAGAATGAAAGACCAAAATGGACCTTAGAAGAGACTCTGAGACTTGCACTTGAATGTAGAGTAGGTAAAGCCAGGGGTGGAATTCTGTTGCTTCACACCAGTTGTGAGACTGTGTCAAATGAATGCTTAAGGTTTTTTTGAGCTTGGTGAACCAGTTTTTAAAATGACACTTATAGTCAGAGTTCTCTCTAAGACGGGTAGTCTGGCAATCACCCAATGTGGTAATCATAAAGTTACATTCCTTTCTCTCTCTCTCTCTCTCAACTGTCTACCACTTCTATTTAACAAATCTTTTATACCACTTTTATTTAACAAACCTATGAAATAGTAAATCACCGTTAGCGATGTCATTCTTCACACTTGTAAAGTGACCAGATTTTAAGTGGGACACCATTGAATGGGGGTGGTGGGGTGGGGGTTCTTGATTAAAAATTTGGTCTATATGGAGCAACAAAAATGTTCATAGAATGCAAGAATAGTATTGTGATATATTTACTTTAATTTTAAAATGCCACGGGACATGGGACAAATGTTAAAAAGCACGACATCTGGTCACCTTACTTAGGGCAGCAAGCTGGTTGTTAAATGATTTAGATCCCACCACTGGCTAAAGCACAGGAAAGATAAGATGATGTAAGAGAGCTGAACAGGACATTTTAAAGGGCAGTTCCAGAAGAGAAAGTAAAATACTATAATGAAATGTGCAAAGACCTGGAGTTAGAAAACCAGAAAGGAAGACCACGTTCAGTAGATCATTTTTCCCCCCAGTAAATCTTAAACTGAAAGAATTCAAGAGAAGATTCTGGCCTCAAGTTGCAAAATTGAAGGATTTTGGGGGGCAAGATGTTGAATAACTCAGGGAGCATCAAGGGATGATGGAAGAAATTATTGTACCAGGAAGAATTGGTTGACAACTGTTCATTTTAGGGGACAGCACATGATCAGAAACCATTGAGACCGAGGGAAGAAGTCCAAGCAGCACTACTAAAAGCATTGGAGAAAAATGTGATTCCAGAAATTGAAGAACTAGCGATTGAGATCTTTCAATAAACTAATACAAGTGAGCTGGAAATGCTCATTTGTCTATGCCAAGAAATTTGGATGACTAAAAGAGATTTGTATTGTGTCCATCTCAAAGAAAGGTGACCCCAAACAATGTAGACATTCTCAAACAGTATCATTACTGTCACACAAAGGAAATTTTTGGCTGAAGATAATTTAGAGAAACAATTTCAGCAGCGCATTGACAGGAAACTGCCAGAAATTTCAGCTGGATTTAGAAGAGGATGTGGGACAATATTTATCATTACGGATGTTGGATAGATCTTAAATGAAAGCAGAAAATACAAGAATGTTGTTTACTTGTGTCTTATTGACTGTGTATATCTAACCAATTATGGATAACATTTTGAAGAATGAGAATTCCAGGACACTTAATTGCAGGTATACAGAAACTATATATGGATCAGGAGGCAATCTAAGAACAAGGTGGTACAGTGTGGTTTAAAATCAGGAAATGTATGTGTCAGGGTTGCATCCTTTTCTCATATTTATAAAATATGTATAGTGAGTAAATAAACCAAGACAGGGTATTATAGGAAGAATAAGGCATTGAGATTAGAGGAAGACTCATTTGTAGCATGTGGCATGCAGATGGGCAAACTTGCTTGAAGTAAGTGAAAGGACTTCTTACTGGAGGAGATAAAGCACTACAGCCTTCGATATAGATTACATTTCACATTAAAGAAAACAAATATCTGTTACTATGAGATCAATAGGCAAAATCACGGCACAGGGAGAAAGTTGGAAGTTGTCTAAGATTCATTTTACTTGGTTTCACCATCAATGCCTATGGAAAAAATCAAATGAGATTGCAATGGACAAATCTCCTTCTAAAGACCTCTTTAAAGTGTCAAGAGGCTTAATATGCCCCTGGTTCAAGCCATCCTATTTTCAATCATTTCATATGAATACCTAAATTGGAAGACTCAAAAAACTAATGCCTCTGAACTATGTTGTTAGCAAGGAATATTTACTATTTCATATACCAGGGGATTCCAGTGAATGGGCTCAAACCCAGCAACAGCTGTAATGATGGCACCACTGGGCAATGTTTCTTTCTGTTCACACAGCGTCTAATGAAAGAGCAAATCTCTCGCAAAAAGTATAGTCACAACTCTCCTTGGAAGCAAGAATGGTGAGACTTTTTGTCTCACCTACTTTGCACAGGAGGGTTCAGTCTCCGGAGACGTTCAACATGGTTGATAGAGAGCCAGTGAGACAGTGGAAGACCTTCAATGAGATGGGTTGACCTAGTGGTTGCAACAAGGAACTCAAGCATGACACAATGGCGGAGCTAGTGCAGGACTGGGGCTGGTATCATTTTGCTGTCCATGATGCTGCTCGGTATTGGAATAGATTCCATGACATCCAACAACAATATGGTCTTCTCATGGATTTCCCAGATCTTTGTTTCAGATGAATGTTCTTGTTCAAGAGTTTTGATTGCTGTAAATTCTGAAGAGTCATGGAAATATCTTTGAATGCATTTTTATCAAATTATGACCACATTCCCCCCACCCCTCATCAACCCCAGTTCTGAAGTATTCTTTGTTATCGATCCACCCCATTCTTTTTTCTCAAGAAAAGCCATTTTAATTCCTGCTTAATTTTTAATATGAAGTTTTTGCTGAATCATATGTTTTTGGGGAAATTTCTGTTAGCGAGGATCCAAGACTGTGTTTCAGGCTAGCAGGAACCCTCCCTAGTTTCTCAGCAATGAGCGTTTTACATCTGTGAATAAGTTAGCTGTCAGACTTTGGTCAAAATTTGGCTGCTTATGCAGTTTATCTTTCCTCTCTCTTGTCTTAATAATAAACGTTTTCCTGCAAATATATGGCATCTGCTTGTGATTGCTCATCCATTCTTAGTGTTCTGCCTCTCTCTTATCCTAGGGCAGAAAGGGTCCTTGTACTAGCTTTTGCCCATTTCTTTCATCACGGCAAATAAAGACTTCCTTCTTTAAAGCCCATTTTTTTTTGGAATGAAAGTTTGCAGGGCAGATCAGTTTTCCATTCAACAGCTCATATGCATTTCGTTTCATGCTGTGGATTGGAGTCCCCACACTCTGATATCACTTCTTCTACAATCTCCCTTTGTTTTCCTTTCTCCTCCCTTCCTAACCCTTCAGAGTGTTGTCCTTGAGTACGTGCTGCCAGTTTACTCTCCAGGTGTTGCTTAGTCTAAGGCCCATCACTGATGGTTTCCATATACCTTTCCATTTTACCACTCTTTGTCCTTCTGGACAGGGAGAGGCCAACAGTACCTTAGAAGACTATTCATCAGAGCAGATGTCTTTGGGCTTTTTAAAAATTAAAAGAGCATTTTATTGGCTCTTACAGCTCTTAAAACAATCCACACATCAATTGTATCAAGCATATTTCCACAGATGTTGCCATCATTGTTTTCTAGACATTTACTTTCTATAGAGCCCTTGCTATCTATAGAAGCCCTTGCTTCTCTTTACCTTCCTGCCTCCCTCCCCATCCTCGTGACCTCTTGATAAATGATAAATTATCATTATTTTTATGTCTTACATTGGCTGCTGTCTCCCTTCCCCCACAGTTTTTGTTGTTCATCCCCCTGAAGAGAGAGAGAGAGAGAGAGAGAGAGAGAGAGAGAGAGAGAGAGAGAGTGTGTGTGGTGATCTGTCGATCATTGTGATCAGTTTTCCCTCCCCCTCCCCTTCTGGTATCTCTACTCCCCTTCCTGTTCCTGGATTCCACGTGTGTCATCAGCTCTTATCTCTTATCTGGACCTGTGCACATGCTCCGATCCTTTCCCACAGTGAAAGGCAGCACTAGGGTCATGAGATTGGGGGGCTGGTGGGGGAGGAAGCCTCAAGGAACCCGAGGAATGTTGTGTGTTTCATCGGTGCTAGATTGCTGCCTGGTTGACTCATCCTTTCCCTGTGACCCTTCTGTGAGGGGGGTACCTTGTGGACTCTCTTATTCTAATGGATCTTGGTGTCCTTTGAGACTGGTCCTGAGTCCCTAAACCCAGTGACTCATTCCTTTAGAGTGTTTAGTTCTAAGAAGTTTTCATACCTTTGCCTCCTGTGTCCTTCTCCACATCCATGCCTATATTTCCAGCAAAGGTAAGTACACATGTATAAATATCCTCTGCCTTAGCTACGGACCTCCCACTCTCTGTTGGTTCCACATCTATTGAGCCAGGGTGTAAGCCATGCATTAGCACTCCACAGAAGGCCTTCTTGTCAGGCTAGATACTTTGGAGAGTTCTATGTTTTGATGGCTCTTCCTGAGAGCTCCAGCTTTACGTAACCTCTCTCGTTTTTCATTCGTTCTGTTTTTAGGTGATTTCAGTGAGATGAAAGGTAAAGAACCACGACCACTCTGCTATTTACAAACCAGATATCTTGGATGCTTGTTCTTGTCTGTTATCTTTACATGCAGAATGGGAAGGGTCATGGTTTTATTTATTTACTGTGCGTGCATGTGTGTTTATGGCTGTAGTCTTTTTGCCTTGAGCCAGCCCCAGCTCATGGCTTCCACATGGGTAATAGAATGAAATGTTGACTGGGTCTGTGCTAGCTTCATGATTGCCGATATAATGTTGGTTTCTTGGTTTGCTGTAATTGTTGTCTTAATCCATCTTATGAGTTTTTTTTGCCTTGAACATAAGTGTGTCTTTGCTATCACTTGACTGCAACACACTATATATTCCCACTGATAAATCGCTTAATTGCAGATAAAACCATACAATTTAGAAATAATTGTTGAAGCCAGTCAGTATTTGTTTCTTTGCCAATAGTCTCCTATCATTTATTTTGTGCTTGGCAGACTGTGGGGCATCCTGTTGAACCCCAGTTTCAACTCCCTAAGTGGAGGACTGCCTCTCTCTTAGGCATATTTGTAGACCACACAAAGTAAATTTCAAGTGTGTCCTGTTCTTTATATTTTACTTTTGACTCTTCCAATCATTCCCTCAATGTATGTGAAAATCTGTCCGGTCTGGTGTCAAAACAAAAGGGCAAGGCAGATGTAAACTTTATTTTAGTTACATAGATTGCTTGTATTGATATTGGAAACTCTGATGTCATTAGAAAACAATGTAATAAAGATAGAGGGAACATCTGTTGAACAGCGAGGTCTCTTGAGGATCCAGATTAAATAAGGGCCTAGAAGGCAGGGTTTGGTTCTTATCGAGGGAGCTTGTCAAAGAGAAGGCATTATGCCTAGTTGCTTGTCAAAGAGAAGGCATTATGCCTAGTTGCTAGTTCTGTGCTCTGTGGGCTAGTGATTCAATGCCATAGAGAAGATCAAGCTTTCTGGGATGACTTTCACCAACAAAACTTACAAGGGTGGGATCAACTATCAGAAGTCAATTTCCACTTGTGAAAATTCACAGGCAGGAAACATTCAACTCATGCTTACCATGAAATCACAGAGCTGATCTTACAGCATCCTAGGTATCAAAGCTCAAAGGAGTAGGGCAGAATTCTTTAAATAAAGTCTGGGAAACAGAGAGTGGGGCCGGCTCTTGCCCCAAGAACACTCGACTAATGCATAAACACCTGTTCTTGATCCTCCAACTTTTAGCCCTAAACACAACTTGGAGGACACCTGTTTTCTCCCTCCCCACCCCCAGAGAGGAAAGTCCCTTGCTTGCTTCAGGGGTATACACAATTTTAAGAATTTCACTTTTGAAAAATTAGTTTTTGAGTTAACTCTTACACATAAAAGGTTTACGTTTCCACAAATCTGCAACCTTGACCTTCTCTTCAAGTGTATTCAATTCCTCCTGACAAGGAAACCCCAGCAGCACACACCCCCTGGGAACGTTGCTTCTCTCCTGCTTTTCAAATGCCAGGTCTGAAGTCAACCAAGCCTTGGTTGAGAATGAGTGGATGGAAGTTAACATCATTGTGAACCACCACCCGGTGAACTTCATGTGCATTTGATCTGGACCAACACATTCCAGGTCTACAGCCCCTATCTGGAATGTTTTGTCATGAAGGATTTATAACGTCATCTTTATTCACGTCAGCCAGGCTTGTGATTGCCCTACCAGAACTTTTACTCACAGCAAGTGGATGTGTTTGTTTACAGTTGAACAGGAAATGAACCAGAGTTTCCCAGTGGTGTGGGTCTCTCTCCAAGCCAGCCACTGAACTTATCTTAATTAGACTCAACACCGATCCGAAGTTCTTTTGCTTCCCTTTCAGAGATAATTTCGGCAAAGTGCGCAAATAGAATCCAGCAATTATAAGACGGAAGGTGAAGCTCAATTTGTGTAGTTTATTAGCTTTCCAGCTTTCATTTCTGAAGGGATGTGTTTTGATGATTGACACGAGAACGATATTCTGCAGCCACGACCTTGAGTGAGTAAAGCGCCTTCATTCAGCCGCATTTTATGGTACACAGAAATAATTTCTTGTAGTGGAAAAAAGCATGGTTTCTCCATGCTAGTTTAAAGTCAACCGAAGAGCCCACCATTGATCAGAATGACCTAAGAAAAGGTACCAGTGAGTCAAGTCCCGCTCCTAGGGACACTCAAGGGCATTGTAGAACTGCTCTGCAGGCAGTTCCCAAGGCTGCCATCTCTAGGATAGGGAAGCAGATGCCACATTTTTCTCCCACAGGCCAGCGGGTGGGTCCGAACTACCACTCTCTCTGTTGCTAGTCCAGTGTTTAGCTGATGTTCAGTCCAGGCTCCTCTGATTATCATGAATAAGATATCTACGTGCCTTATTTTAAAATGCAGCAAAACTCTAGTCTCTAATCCAGAAGTAATGTCAAGTGAAATTTCAAAACCCATTTCGTTTAAGAACTTCCTAATGTTGATACGAAATCACCTATGTGAAGACTTCAAATATTATATTTGAAATCAGTCAAAATTCCTTAATAAGCAAGTTTAAATTCTGAGAGAAGCAACAGCTCAACTCCACCTCTTTTTTTTTCTATTAATGCTTTATTTTTAAATAGCATTTGGAAAAGGCTGAAAAAGCAAGGAGATTCCTCCAGAGTGACGTGGCAAATATGTGACAAATCTATGACTAGGAGCGTGTTTCTAGACATTGGGTTAGTGGTCTTGCAAGTGCCTCCCGCTGTGAAGAGAACTGCTTTCCCATTCAGCTCGGTTCATGGCTGTCATGAGTCTGGCAGCTGGCCTCTTTGTAGGCTTATAAGAATCATTTGACTTCTGGGCTTAACGCCCACACAACAAACTGAAAGCATGGCTAAGTGTGCAAAGAAAAAGAAAAAAGATCATCTTTCAGACAAATGGTAGGACAAAAAACAGGAGCAGTAGGTTGAATTTCAAACTGTCCCTATTCATGTATGCATGCATGCATCCATCTATCCAGCCATCCACCTACTCATCTATCCAATGCTGCTGGGTGCCAATCATTTGTCAGGCCTTATGTTGTTCCCCGGAGAACCCAGTGGTGGGCAGTACTGACATGGCTGCTAACTTCAAGGTACTTCCGAACAAATGAGAGTTACAATAGAATAATGAGCCAGATGTCTGTGAAAGTATGACGTGAGTTGAATGCTTCCTTGTAAAGAACGTATCATGTGTGGCAGGGTGTTTTCCATCCCTCCATGAATTTACTCTGAGTTCTAAAGAATGAGTAGGCTTAGTTAGATAAGTCTAGGAGCAAGGCACATTCCAGGCCAAGGGCATAGCACAGGTAGCAGAAAAGGGGGAAAAGATGCCCTCAAGGAACCGAAAGACCTGTGAAGCTGAGATCTAGAGAACAAGACCGAAAGATAAGTATGGTTACATGCATATCTGTCTGCCGAGTTGGAGATTGAGGAAGACAGACCCTGAGAAGCCCTGTAGGTTATCATTAGCAATTTGGTCTTTATTCTAAAAGCAGTGGGAAGACCTTGCAGCTTAAGTGATCAGATTCCCAGTTGAAAGGATACTTTTGACTGCAGTCTAAGGTATCAGTTAGAAATGAGGAAGAAGGGACAGAAGACGATGGGCAGGCCATGGCAGGCATCCCAGAAAGGAAATAGTAGTATCTAGTAGCAAGGTAGCCATAGAAGTGGAAAACAGAGTCACTTGCTATTTAGAAGTTAAATTAAATAGAACTTGGCAATGAATTGGTTAGAGGTTATTGGGGTGGGGGTGGGGATGCCAATGAAGTCTCTATGGTGGTCAGGATTTTCTCAAGAAGCAGAACCAGTCAATGATAGGTGTGTGTATGTGTGTATGTGTGTGTGTGTGTGTGTGTGTGTGTGTGTACATAACAGGAGGCTTCAAAATGTCATGGATAAATGGGATTAAAAGAGAATAGAATTTTGCCCCAAATTAAAAAAATCCCTCTTGTAAGGATGTGCATATATTATATAAACTATGTGTGTTATATACATTCACTTGAAGGGATTGGCTTTTGTCCTTGTGGGAGCTGGCGATCCAAACTCATAGGTCAGATGAAGACCCGACTCATAGGTCAGGCTGATGGGATAGGTGGGGACTGGAAAATCCATATCTGTAGGTCAGACATTGGGCTCGAGTTGTCTGCAGGCTTTTCTGAACATCTGCAGGTCAGGAGATAAGAAGAGTGGAGAGTAAATAGAGAGACTTGAGTGCTGTCCAAATAGCTCTGTGTAATCTGTCTGGGGGCAGATTATACCATAAGGACTCTCTCTTTTAACGGACTGATTTCATTTCATTAAATTACATTTTGGAAGGTGATCAAATTACACTGGTTATATGAATTATGGGATAGCAACTCTCCTAGTGTTTGACCAAGTCACTAAGAACCACAGCCTTCCCAAGTTGATTTAGTCAATAAACCATCACCGACAACTATGTATGCAGTAGATCACTCAACGCTTCTTTTTTTCTCTTCAGTTTCTTTATTTGTAAATCAAAGCTAAGGGAATAACCAAGCCTCAGAGTGATTGCACACAGGAAAAGATTGATAGCAGTCACATACAGAGGTGGCAATCCTTAGGGTGTGGTAAGGAGAGGATGTATTTGGCATTATTATTTTTGATAGTTGCTGAGAGGAGGAATATTGGAGGGCGACAAGTTTGAAGGGCAGATCACACGGTCTGTTTTGACACACTGAATGTGAATGGGGCTTCAGATAGCCACGTGAAGACTTCACTTGTGCAATTAGATGGCCTGTTTTCATCTTTGAAACAAGCTCTGACCTTTGGGATAGACATGAAGCTGTGTGGACTGACGACTCTGTGCAGGGAAGGGATGTGGTGGCCACAAAACGAGTTCTTGAGAGAAAACCAAGTAAGTAAATAGAAAAAGGGGAGACGACAAAGGAGTAACCAGAGGATTCCAAAGCCAAACTCACTACTGGACTCACAGTGACCGCCTGGGGTTTCTGAGACGATAACTGTTTACAGAAGTAAAAATCCCATATTTTCTCCTGAGGAGCTAACTGCTGCTGGTTTTCAACAGCCAACCATTCAGAGCCCAACTCGTAACCACCACTACACCACCAAGGCTCAATTTGCGGATTAGGATTAGATTGATGGGCCATGGGACCGCATAGAAGGTGAGGGTTTAGGCAGGAAGAGCTAAAGAGATGAATAGTTACAGACGTGAAGGTTACTAAGAAGCCATGTTAGACGAGGAGCCTAAACTAGCTGTGGACCTTGAGATCAGTACACTAGTGTCAGAATCATGATCTTGCAAGCCACTGGGAGAATTTGAGAGTGAATGAGAGATGAAGAAATGGAGAGTTATTTTACTGTGAAGAAGAACATGTGCTTGATTGGTCTTTCTCTGGGTTACAGAAAAAGGCATGGACCCTGTCTAGGTTTCTCTACCAATATTGCTAAATTAAAGGCATGTGCTTGTGCCTTACAAATGATATTGTCTTAGAAATTACAGATTTGATGAACAGTCACATTTTTTCCTGGTCTGTGGGCATAAAAGTTTTATAAGAATAGTAATCAAAGAGCATCATTTAGTGCTAAGCTCACAGCGGTTCACTGGAAACCCAGTTTCTCAGCTTCCTGACAAGTGTAAGGGTCCGCATTGGGATTTCTTCTTGTTCTCCCAACGTGGGTCCTGTTTTTCTATCCTGAGCAACCTGTCTTCTCTAATGTTGGTTGTGACACGTGCTCTTATAGGAATTTGGCAAAGGCACTACCACTTAGATAATGTTTGCCTGGGCATTGTGTTCTTAGAACTGTGATTCTGTAGAAGGGCTGAGATTCCATGGAAGGCAGGATGTTTTGTATATATTTGTATAGCCTAACTACTGGCATCTCATCTGGACCCATCTTTGTGTAACATCAATTAAAGTAAGTAAAAGTACCACCAAATAAGATCATTGGAAACCCGGCCGGTTTTTGCAGTTTCTTGAAAATTTTCCAGTGCAAGGATTGGAGGAGGGAGGCTGTAGATCCTTGATGCATGGAGACACTTAAAAACCCCTCAGCCCATGTCTCCTCTCCTGAGTATCCTCCACATGGACTGCAGCTGTTCCCATGAAACAACGCTCCATCCAAAACGCTCCTTGACTTCCTCTCTCTTCTCTGGCTATTGTCGCGTCCCTAGCGCCCTCTCCAGCGTAGCTATACTTCCTGCTAACAACCCTCTAACTGCCCTTCGATAAATGTAGTTTATCTTCCATCTGAACTGTGCCTCTCTCATAATAATAATAATCAATACCACCATCTCACCGCTCCCAACATTTTGATACATGAATTATTTACCTTTGGTTATCTCTGCAACGGTTATGTAAGATAGGCAGAAATGTACAGGGATCTTCAATCCATTAACCCAAAGACTAGAATTCATAAGCTTCCCACAGCAGCCTTAAGTCTGAATGTTTTGTATGAGCCAGGATGGAAACAACAAAAGATTCCATTCTGACCCCATCAGGGTCCATTTTGGGGTCAGAGAGGGCCAGGGTAAAAGTTGGATTTAGATTTATGGGTTTTGATGGGTTGTTTACAAAATTGTTACAGAGATCATGGAGAAAAAAGGGCAGGGACTCATGACTGGGTCTAACAGGTAGCAGCACTCAGAATTCTGCATAAAACGTCATGACTTCTGTCCTGTCACTAGCCTGGGTCTTGTTGCAGAACCTCTAACAGGGCTGTGAAACCATCCATCCAAGAGTCAATCCAAATGCTGGTGAGATGATCAAAGAGCTCCTCCAATTTGTCTTCTGGGCATCTTGGACATTTACTATCACCCTAGGGTCTATCTATCTCCTCTGCCGCCTGAGTCTCTAGACCTCTAGATACTAGAGACTTTAGAGCAGCAGTTCTCAACCTATGGGTCGCAACCCCTTTGGGGGTCAACTGACCTTTTCACAGGGGTTGCCTAAGACTATCAGCAAACATATTTCTGATGGTCTTAGGAACCAAGACATTGCTCCTCTATCATCTCCAGGTGGTTCCACCCACATGCAGATATGCCCCACATATAAGTACCTGGCGTGAAGATATCATCATGCTAACCCCATCACACACACCCTATACAAATACAGGTGTATGTGATGGGGCTGGCGCCATAATATACTTATGTGGACCAGTCACATATGTGTAGAACATAGCTGCTGTATTGAAGGCAACAGTATGGGAGGTAGCATGACACTTAATGAATTATAATTACATACTGTTTTGTAATTAATCACGATGCCTTAATTATGTTCAATTTATAACAATGAGAATATACCTTGCATATCATATATTTTCCATTATGATTCAGAACAGTAGCAAAATTGCAGTCATGAAGTAGCAGCAAAAATAATTTTATCCTTTAGGGGGTCATCACACATGAGGAACTGTATTAAAAGCTTGTGGCATTAGGAAGGTTGAGAACCACTATCCTAGAGTGTAGAGGTACATCTGAACAGAGCCCACACTTAGAAGAACACTTTTCTTCTTGTTCCTCTGCCTAATCAAAGATCTTATTCCCCAGTGTCTCTTGTCCGGTAAAGGTCCTAACCAATCTTTTATTTATTTATTTATTTATTTATTTATTTATTTATTTATTTATTTATTTATTTATTTATTTTAGGCATCACTGCCCTCAGGTGGTGGGAGTAGGAGGCCCAGCCTTTGCTCCTGGGAGCCGGAATTGAACCTCCATCCCAGTGGGCCGCAGTCCCGCGCACAACCACTACGCCACCGGGGCTCAGCCCTAATCTTTTATTATTTGATCTAACCTGGCATAAACGTTGATTAAAGGCTGCCAGTTTGAACCTATTCAACAATTCCTTGAGAGGATGATCTGGCAAGCTACTTCTAAAAGCCTTGAAATCCCTTCAGAGCATAGTTCTCCTCTGACACATATGAGGTCATCATGGGTCTGAGTCAACTAGACAACAAAGGGTTTGCCTTTCTCTTTGGTTTGTATCCAGCACTTTTCTAAGTATTGGCTTCGTAACCCACACTAACAAGACTAAAAGGTAGGTACAATTACTATGGAAATTTTACTGATGGCCAACCTGAGGCACAGAGAAGTTATGCTGCTGGTCTAAGATCACTCAGCCAGTACCTGACAGAGGCAGAATTTGAACTTTGGTCCTCTCTCCCCAGAGAACATCCTGTTGACCAACACCATCCATTGCCACTCACAGAGGCCCCCTCTTTATCATCCTGTGGGGCATGCACAGTCAGGATAGAAGGGATATGCAAAAAGTGGACAAAACAATAGGACCCGTTTTATCAGGATGATGGGAGGATTAGTTCTTTGCACAATTCTTGGCACATTATCAATGATCCAGGGCTATGACTTTTGCTATAGATTTGTAAAACCCATTGGGTCCACTGGGCCTCATTGATTTGCTCAAGGTCATAGGAAGAGTTGCTGATCCACTCGATGAAACCGCCATTTTCCCCGGATTGGTCTAGTGGACACTTATGCCACGACTTCTCCTCATGGGGTGTTCAAATAAAGTCATTCAGCAAAATGCCACAAAGCCTCTAAGCTTGTTTCCCGAGTTGTAAGAACAAATTGCAATGGGCCCTGCCGGTGCCTGTAATTATTGTGGTCACCAACTGAAAACATGCATTTGGTTTTGTCAGTGCAAGCAGCCAGCCGTACTCAGGCACCCTTGGCTTCTTTTTAATATGTAAAGAATTTTCTGGGACTTAATGCCGCCAGAATGTCAGAAGAGTTAATGGCAGATGTGGTTGTGGAAACGTTCTGTATTTTTAGACAACCTTTAATTAAAACACTTTGTATGTCTCAGGGACCAAATCATATGCTGCCACTTGAAGGCTGTCAGAAGGGGAAAAAAAGTATACAAAGCTTCTAAAAGCAGCTTTGCTTATTTTTATCTGTGATGGTGTTAGGGAGCCTTTGCAGGGACTGAGCTATCTTTTGCTATGAAATTAGATGAATTTAATACCCAGGGCAGATATGCAAATGGATCAATCCATTCTGGTTAACTTGTTGCGGTGAATGAAACCTTTAAAATGAGTCAGAAGAGGTTGAAGTTACCCTGGTTCTCCCAAGAGTCTCATGACCTGTAAGACCTTCACAGTAGATCCATAAAATTGTTCTTCAGCCTCGAGCACCCAATCACAAAGTTATTTGCAAGGCTTCACTATGCACACTCGTAGATTGATAGAGTTGGGAGGGATCGTCAACACAGCAGATGCGTGGGTACTTTGACATAGTCCTTTGGAAGCAACTGTGTTGGAATAGAAAAATAGAATTCTCTTTGCCAAGCCAAGATGTCCTTTGGTCCTCCAGTGGAAGACTCAGGTGTGCTTGACCCGGGCAGAGGTATTTTCAATGGATTCCTATGCATGTGTGAGCTGGAGAAGGAAGAGAGAAGGCTGAAGAAGATGAATGCATTTGAATTACCGTGTGGGTGAAGAATATTGAATGCTCCACAGACGGCCAGAGGAACGAACAAATCTGTCTGAGAAGGAACACAGCCAGGCTCGATCTTGGAAGCAAGGATGTGGAGACTTTGTCTCGTGTACTTTGGATATGTTATCGGGAGGGAGGATGTCCCTGGAGGACAACAAATAGAGGGTCCATTAAAAGGAGGAAGCCCAGGAACAATGGGCTGGAGTTTGGCACTGGTGGTGTGTGCAGGTGTCTCAGGGCTGGTTAGAGCTTTACTGTGCTGTTCATAGGATTGCTATTCATTGGATCTGACTATATAGCCACTAGCAACCTGGAACTCAACAAAATGTGCTGCTCAGTTCCTGAAACTATCCATTCTGTGGGGGTTTTAAGTTATGTACAAGGTACTTGATACTCCTCCCTTCCCAAATCCCAAGTCCAGTCCCCTCCCTTTGAGTGTATGGGAACATTTCTAATGAATAAGATGCAACAGACAAGGTGGTGTGCATCTAGTTCCACAAATTAGATCATATAAACAGTTAGAGCTTCCTTCTTGCTCTTTCTCTGGGATCACTCCCCATGAGAGCAGCAGTCCTGTGGGGAAGCTTCCATGACACGGAGCTGAGGTTTCTAGTCAATAGGCAGCAAGGACCCAAGGTCTTCTACTAATAGTCACTTGAGTGAACTTGGAAACCGATTCTCCAGTCCAGCCAAGACTTCAGTTGATTGAAATTCCAGCTGATATCTTTGCCCACCCCCTTCTTTTTGGTGATAAAATATATAATTTTTTTGCTGTTTCTGTCAGTAGTTCTCTTTTCTTTTATTAAAAAAATCTTTTTATTGGCACATACAATAGAATCCTGGACCTGGATGCTAATCCATTCTAGAGGGAGAGTCAAGATGGGATGCGATGGAGTTCTGAATCAAATTTTCATTTTTCAATTTCATGAGAAATAACTTAAAATGAATGAATCCGTTCTCGACCACCAAGTTCTTACCCTCACTTTGCCTTTTTATACAAAACATTACACAGAAATTTCAAAGAAAATAAGTTCATCGTTAAATTATATAATTTAAATAAGGAACATCACATTTAAAAAGTTTTTAGCAACTACATACAGTATAGCCCATATCTTGAGATTTATGATGATCTGGATCTGTGGACACGGATGTGGAAAGGAGCTATGGAGAGAGAGTCATTGTTTGGAAGGGGACACCCTTCCATAAAATCAGTGGTTGCTGCTTTTCAGGAGTTTTATTCTCCCTTCTTTGCCTTTTTTTTACTAGGACCTGGCTGGCTTTCTCTGTCTAATGTGGCTTGCTGTTGGCCTTTCCTTAACTGTTTTCTAAAAGAGTTGACTAAGTTATCATCAACAGTATCAATAACACAGTTAACCAGTTCCTTACTGTGATGATATTTTTAAAAAAATTCTTTCTTAGAACTCAAGTTTTTTTTTTAAATATACAAACAGTACAAGAAGTCACAAAAACGAAGAAAATTATCACAAAACGCTTGGAACACAGCTGCAAAAGGTTTAAACAGCACATCAACTAATGCCGAGTGACTGAAATACGAACTGCTTTTGTTTACAAAAATCATATGCATCAGATTGGATTCCGATGTTTTGTTTGAGCTCCCATGCAAACTTTTCTCAACATTTCACCTTGAAATCCAGTTTTATGGAGTACTGATGTAGTTGAGTACAGAGGTTCTACTGTGCGTCACGTATCACACAATTTAATCATTCAATCCTATTAGGAAGAGCTGTCTCCACCATTGATTTCTGAACATTTCCTTCTTTCTCACACGCATTGTTAGCTCCCCATTTACCCCCAACCACCCTGCTGGATTTCATACAGAGAAAACACACAAAAGGAAAACAAGAAACAGACAAGAACAGCAAAAACTCAGCAACAATGACAAATAAAACTGAGGAAAGGCCTCAATAAGAAAGAAAGCAGAAAGTACTAAGAACCCAAACAACTTTAAAAGGTGTCAAAAGGGAGATTGAATGATCAAGTGTTGCATTTGCACCTAACTATGCCTGCCACAATAGACTGTCAAATAGGCTACTCACATCTTTAACTATGGTCAGACGGGATTCACTGGAGGCTTCATCCATGTGGGGATGCTGCAAGTGAATTTTGGGTCTCCACTGCCATCCATACCCTTCAGCATACTCAGTAATCAGAATTTAATTTCTGGCACTCTTCTGTCCCTCCGACGTGGATTTACTGTCTATTGTTCTTGGATGACGCAGGCTGGTGTGCTTCTTCCTCGTGGACTTAGTTGATGCCTCGGTTAGATGGCAGCTTGTTTTAAGAGAAGCCTTTATGACCCCAGACAGTATTCTTTATGAAAGCTGACCACCATTTGGTTTCTTTGCCACCCTTTGCAAGGGCACCTGTATCTCCAGTGATTTCTTCCTGAGGGTGAGCAGCGAGTAGTTCTGCTAGTCTTACGTGTACAGTGACATTAATTACATTTAGTCAGTTTTGTTGCCATTGTCACCATACAGTCCCAATTTTTTTTCTCACCACAAAACTGAAGCTTAGTACCCCTTAAGCAAGAAATCTCCATCCCCCTGTTCCCACATCCTCTGATAACCACCAACAAACTTTTGTCCATACATTATCTCTCCTAGACAGTCACATAAAACTTCTGAATCTGACTTCTTTCACTTAGTAGAAGTATTTTCAAAGTTCATCCATATCTTAGAATGCATTGGACCTTCATTTCTCTTTATGGTTGAACTGGAGATAGCACATTCTTACTGATGAGCATTTGTGTCATTTCTACCTTCTGGGGATTGTGAAGACTGCTACAATGAACACTAGTGTCCTGCTGACATCCTGACAGCATCCTCATGAGAACCCCCAAATCAGAATAGTTCAGCTAAGATGTACTCCTGATGTACTCTCTGCCTCTTTAAAATGCTATGCTGACAATGCCTTATCAATAACTCCTACATTAATTCAGCAACATAGATTGTATGTTTTGTGTTGGATACCATTCTCACCATACTTTTTCAAGTAATTCCACTACCATCGACATGCTCCCTGCCTCTTAAGCAAACATTCCTTCTTCCCCTCTCTTCCTACCACTTCTGGTAACCACTTACAATTTTGCTTTCTGTTTATTAGCTTATTTTATATTGTGGAAATCATACATTTTTTGGTCTTTTTATGACAAACTTGGTGATCTCAGCATAGCTTGAGGTTCACGCATGTGGTGGTAGGCCCTAGAACTTTATTTCTCTCTATGTCTGAGTATCCTATGCCAGGAACCCTGGTGCTAGTGGTTACACATGGGTAGCCTTAAGGTCAGCAGTTCAAGACCCCCAAACTCTGAAAAAGATGAGATTTTCTACTCCTGTAAAGACTTATAGTCTCTGGGCTTCTTACTCCCATCAGGGCAGTGATGCCTGACTCTCTCCCCTCCCCCCCACAAAGTTATAGTCTCAGAAACCCACAGTGGCAGTTCTATCCTGCCCTACAGGATCACTACGAATCAGAATCAACTCCATGGCAGTGAGTATCCCGTTGTGTGAACGTATCACATTGTGGCAATCCAATCCTAGTTGGCATAAGTTTAGATTGCTTTCCTTTCTGGTTGTTATGAATAGTGCTACACTGATTGTGGGTGAAAAGATTTCCTGTATTCCTCATGGTTGTTGGTCAGATAAGTCTTGGACTCCGAAAAACTCATGTTGTTAAACATTTAGCCCTTCCCTCTTTTCCTCTATGGCTTTTCACTTAGAGTGATATCATTTTTACAGTGTGGTGACTCTACAAGTTCCTGCTTCAGTTGTGCCACCTGACCATTCCTCAACCTGAACCAGGAAATAAGTGGGCTTTCCCAGGGTCCCCAGTTAGGTCCTGCTATTGCCTACCCAGAGTCCTAAATAATTTGGTTCCCTCTTCCCCAACTTGGGATGCTTCAAGAGAAAGATTCACTGAGACCCACCATCATGACTATTTCTCATTACTGCATCCATTGCTTGAAGATGGATGTGTGACTTGGAAGTCAAATGCCTACATATGGTAGAAGGCCTTCCCATTGCAAGAAGTTGAGTATACATTCCCTGGGAAATGTTCTGGTCTCCACCCCCCCCCAAAAAAAAAAAAAAAAAAAAGCATGGGCACACTCAATAATGAGCTCATTTATCTAAAACAAGCACAGAGGAAAAAAAAGAAATTTCTCTGACAAAGATATCCCTAGTTGCCTTTATGTTAATTTCAACAAAGAGGGTAAGGAGTCCCAGTGGTGCTGTGTGATAACTCTCACTGCTTGCTGAAAGATCGGTGACTCAAAACTACAAGCCACTCCATGGGAGAAAGATGAGACTAGTTGCTCCTTTAAAGCCCTTGAAGATGTAAAGCCTGGGAAATTCTGTAGAGGGTCCTTATGAGTCAGAATTGATTAGATGGTGGTTTGAGTTTCGGGTGTGTCACAGCAGAACCGGGATCCATAGAGTTTCGCATGGCTGGTATTTCTGGAAGTCAGTTACTAGACTTTTCTTCTGCAGCATCTCTGGGTGGGCCTTCTGGTTAGCAGTCAAGTTCCATTTGACAAGATGTGAGTGACATGGAAAGTCTTAAAAGAACTCCATTTTCTCTAATTACGGAACAGAATCGGGTGGTAGGGTTTGCAGTCAACTAAGTTGATCTCCTTCTGTGTATGAGTGATGTGATAACACACCTATCTTTTGGTGTTTGTGTAAACTCAAGGTTTCTGGCAATTGTTACAAGAGGGTAATTTTTGACTGGCTGCTGCTACCAATGGCCCTGAAAAGGACCGCATGAGAAGGTCTGCAGAGAGTGGGAGAAAAATGTGGTACTAAATTCAAAATCACAAAAGAGACTAGAATCACAGGTCAGAAAGCGACAGTGGGGGCCAGGAGACTGCCTCTTTGTCACCCTGCAGCTCTGGTACATAACTTACCCCAGGGGTAAAATCATCAACCATTTAAGATGGAAAGGGCAGCGTTTACCCACAGACAGAGTCGAAGAGGTTAGAAAAGAAGTGGGAACAGAAACGGGAGGAGAGAGCAGAATCAGTGCTCGTGCATTGAGGGAATGGCAATGAGTGAGTTGACCAAAAAAGGTGTAAGGAATATTGAATGTGAGACTGATGATCTGCCCCATCCACGTTTCCCAAATTCACAAAAAAAGTTTAAAAAAGATCATTGAAACTGGCTCATGTGCAGTGAAGGAGGAACATCAGAAGTGCATGTGCACATCCACCAGCCAAGAAACGATTTGGGAGGGGATAGAGTGGAAGGGTCTAGAAATTGCTGCTTTTTAAAATCTATACATCTGGCTTCACACATGAATTTCTCTTCTTTGCCTTTGTTTTCTTCAGGTAGAACAGAATTCATTTCCTTGGCTAATTTAACCCACTTGATAAAAAGGGATGATGTTTCCCAAGTTCCCTGCTAGGTATCCAAGAAGAGTCACTTGCAAAGGATGCTGGAATTATTGACGCAGAGAGGTGATAGAGATGACTGTACACCCCTGAGGATGTGATCACACACACGTGTGTGTGTGTGTGTGTGTAAACCCTAAGGGAGAGGGACTACATACCCCACTAATAAGGGCCTTCCTACTGTAGTGCAGGATCCCGTTGGGGTCATTCTCCTCATGTCAAGCTCTACGTTAGAATGACACCATAATGCCACAGCTGAGCACTCTGCTGCGAACAGAAAGGTCGGCAGAGGGAACCTACTTAGCGGCTCCTTGGGAGAAAGACTTGATCCGCCCCGGTAAAGCGCCAGGCCCACTGCTCTTTAGTCAATACTGATTCAGAGTGACACAGCGCAGAGGAGGCCCGTTCCACACCACGTCTGAAACGGCCGACTTTGTGGAAGCAGATGGCCCCACCTTTCTCCCAGGGAGCAGCGCAGGATGGATTCACACGGCCGACCTCCCATTAGGAACCAAATGCTTCTCTACTGTGCCACCCGGGTCCTGCTGCATGCAGATGGCAGGCGGGGGACCCCACAGAGCAGCCTCCTCTGTCACAGGGGGAAGCCAGGAGTCAAAGTGGACTGTCTTGTACCGAACAGCAACAAGATGACAAGTCTACATGTCTGTGCCCCGTCCCTTGGCTATGTCAGGGAGGGGACTAGAATTCTAGGGCGTGCAAAGCTCCACAGATAATTCTTTTGTGCAAAGTGGACAAGAAATAGTCGCAACAGGTTGTCGTTGCTAAGTGCTGTAGAGTTGGTTCAGACTCACAGGGACCCGGTCTGGCTCCTCCCTCACAACTGTTCTCATAACTCAGCCGGACGTGTCAGACACTGTGTCAGGTCCTCTCAACCTTCCTCATGCCTCGACCCTTTAACGCAGTTCTTCGTGTTATGGTGACCCCCCCCCCAACCATAAAATTATTTCCGTTGCTATGTCATAACTGCAATTGTGCTACTTTTGTGAATTGGGCAACCTCTGTCCCAAAGGGATCACGACCCACAGGTTGAGAACCGCTGTCTTTGAGGGCCTTCCTATTTTTCACTGCCCCTCTATTTGAACAAGCATAGTGTCTTTTTCCAGGAACCAGTATTTTCTGATGGGAGCGCTGATCTGCAAGGTTAGTTGTTCAACATTCCCAGCTGCTCCATGGGAGAAGGGGGGATTCTCTGCCCCTGTCAACTGTGACAGCCTCCCTAGGGCAGATGTACCCCCTGTAGCAAGGTCACATTGAGTCAGCATTGCCTCAATGGCAGTGAGTAGGCCTTACCTGATGACACATTCTAAGTATGTGAGATGAGCTTTGACTATGCTCATTGCTAAGGAGCATTCTGATTATTCTTCCTCCAAGACAGATTTGTTTGTTCTTTTGGCAAATACTTTCAATGTCCTTTGACAGTACCATAATACAAATGCAGCACAGCACAGGGCTGTGGAAATTCATAGCAGGTGAGCAACCCTAAAACCATATGGCCCTAAAGCTGGGCTGAATGTAAGCATGTGGTTCTGAGAGCAAGGGTAAGGTTGCTGATCTGGTTAGAGACCCTCTTTCTAGTTTGGGGAGTAGAGCTGTTTGGCTTTTGTTCATCTAAGCTAGTACGTCTACGGACAAAACACAGATTCACAAGTGAGAAAATGAGTGAAGGAAATGTTGAATTCTGTCTTCCACCCACCTTGGGCTTGCAGAGAGAAAAGGGAAGGGATTCTGGTGGTATGAGACCCTGTAGGAAACGGAATTCTTCATCTTGAAGTTGGGGAAAGGTGACATTCATATCACTGGCTGTCTTTGAGGGCCCCCTCAGAGAAAATCCCACAAAGACGGCCAACCACCCCCAGCCCCTTTTGATGAGTAAATGAATGAGCCCCAAGTGTCACCAAGAGAGGTAAGATATTGTCAGGCTTGCCATTCGAGGCACAAGTGAACCACTTCCTCTTCATGGATATATAGCCAAGAGCCAGTTGACAGTCTTCGATTCCAAACAGGGCATGGAGGACTACATTCAAAGTAATGCAGCATAACCAACTACCTGCATCACTAAAATGAACTATGTATTGGTGAAAGAAAAAAGATTGATTATATGTGGTATTTGCCTAAATCAGTCCTCAGGAAGAGAATCAGCTTGGGATGTCTTATCAAAACTTCAGGTAAACTGGTACCTCCACATGGTGTACAAAGATTATCTCACAATGAATCAATGTAGAAAGCAAATGTTTAGGGAATGATGAGGGTAGCAAATGTACACATGTGCTTGACACAATGGAGGGATGTATGGATTGTGGTAAATGTTGCATGAGCCTTCAATAAAATGATTAAAAAAAAAATCTTTGGGGATGCTGAGCCCAGGTGGTAAAATGGTGGTGTATGGGACTGTGGTCCACAGTGTTAACGGTTCAAATCCAGCAGCACTTCTCCAGGAGCAAGTCTAGGTTTCCTTCTCCCACCAGGGAAGTGATGCGGAAAAAAAAAATCTTTTTGGGGAAATAAACCTTTGTAACCTTGGATTTGGCAATGAATTCTTAGAAATGGCTCTCCAAACATGGGCAACAACAAGAATAACAAAATTAGATAAATTAGACTTTACCAATGTTTACATCCTTGTGGTCATCGAGGATATTATCAAGAAAGTGAAATGAGAAGCAACACAATGGAAGATAATATTCTCAAGTCATGTATCTAATAGCCAGAATATAAAAAGAACCTCCAAACCCTAACAACAAAAAGACTCACGGTGGTACCTTGTGTCTCAGAGCAGAACAGTGCTGCACGAGGTTCTCAGTGGCTGATCTTTGGCAGGAAGTGCCAGGCCTTTTCCCTGTGAATCCACCAGCTGGGTTCATGCCAAACTTTGGTTATTGCTCAGTGCAAAATGAACGTGCCACCCAGGGGTCTCTGCAGCATAATGATTGGTATATAATAGGTATTTAGCAAATGTCATTCTCCGCCCTCCCCCCTTTTCTTGAAAACTTTTTTAAAATTAAAAGATCATTTTATTGGGGGGCTCTTACAACTCTTGTTACAATCCACACATCAACTGTACCAGACATATTTGTACATATACTGCCATCATTCTTTTCTAGACATTTCCTTTCTATTGAGCCCTTGGGATCGCCTCTTCTTTCTTCCCCCTGTCCCTTGAGGCCCCTTGATAGGTTATAAATTGTTCTTATTTTCGTGTCTCATTTCCCTGTTGTTTATGTTGTCTTTCCCTCTGGAGGGGTGTCTTTGGTTATGTGTCTTTCATTGCAATCCCTTCTCTCTTCCTCCCCTCCTCTCCTTCCTCCCCCTGCCCTTTTGGTATCGCTATTCCCATTCCTGTTCATGAGCTTCATCTCTTGTCTTTACCCATGTCCATGTTCCTGTCCAGTCCAGAGTGGGAAGCACTGGGGTCATGATGGTGGGGGTGAGGAAGCCTCAAAGAACCAGAGGTATGGTGTGTGATCCTTCCGTGCTCTCCAGCATCTTGTTTGACTCATCCCTTTCATGTAACCCCTCTGTGGGGGGGATGTTCCATTGTCTACAGATGGACTTTGGGTAAGGTGACCAGACATCCTGCTTTTTAACAATTTGTCCCGCATTCCATGGCATTTTAAAATTAAATAAATTAATTAAGTTAAATAAATATATAACAATACTATTTTTGCGTTCTATGAACATTTTTGTTCCTCACTCCCCCTCACCCCCGGTCAATGGTGTTCCACTTAAAATCTGGTCACTTTAGTTGGGTTGCTGCTCTGACCCTCCTCATTCTCAACAACATGTTTTTGTTTGTTTGTTTGTTGCTATGAATTTTATGATGCCTGTTACCTGGTTCCGATGACACTTCATTACTACACCAGCAAACTTTTAAAACCTTTCCTTAAATTTGGTAATCAAATTTTTTATTCTTATTCAGATGGCGCTCACCCTATGGGCCCTGGACAACTAAAAGGTAAATGATAGAAGTAAAACCTAATTGTCATGGAAATAGAATTCTGTGTTGGGGTGGCCAGAATAATGGGTTCCCAAAGATGTCTCTGTGCGAATCCCTGGAACATGTGAACAAATTTGTTTGCTTGACAAAGAAGAATTAAGGATGCTTCTCAGTAACGTTAAGTAAAAAGATCACAGTGTGCAAGTCAAAAAGTACTGCTACAAACTCGTAGACACGTCTATTACAAAAATACTTACAATGCGAAGTTCCTATTTCTTGGTATCACCTCCGTCTAGGTCTGTGCACTTCTGAAAGTAGTATTTACACCTCTCTTACCCGTCTCTAGGGAATCTTATGTCCTTTGATTCACACCATATCAAAATGCAGTGTTGGTAGCATTTTAAAAAATACATCTCTGTTAGAGATATCCTTTGTGAAACCTACAGTTTTGACATCTTTGAGGGACTCGCATCAGATTGCTTTTAAATGTTCTTTTGAGTTTTTGGAGTAAAGGGAAGCCTGAAGGGTGAAGATCTGGGCTTCAGGGTAGAAGGGGTGTGGTCTCCCAACAAAATTCTACCAGGACAGACTTTGCTGTCCTTGAAGCATGACCACATGTCTGGTCAGGATGGAAAAGAAATTCTTTGGTATACCAGTTCCTGGTCTTTCTCACCAACACCACATGTTGCCATTTTCTTAAAACTTCTTCATAATAAGCTCTCAGAATTGTTCTATGTCTTTTGAGAAAATTGATTGAGATCACCCCTTTGGAACTCCAATAGACCATCACCAGAACTTTCTAAGCTGGTCTTTCGTCTTTAAATTTCATTGGCCAAGCAGATCCCCTTGGAAGCAGCTGTTCCGATCGGTTTTTAAAAAACGTACCCTAACAGATGAAGAGGAGCCCCGAGGGCTGAGCAGCTTACTGACATGGTGACCCATTCCCTGAAAGGCCCAGGCTTGCAAATGCTGGCTCAGGGGAGAGCCACGAGGAGGGCTGCAACAAGTCCTGGTCTCACACCCCTCCCGCCCCCCTGGGAAGTTCTGTCCTGTGGGCAGTGGACTCCATGGCCATGAGGCTTTTTTTTTTTTTCTTTTTAAAATGAGATTGATACAAGTGGATTCCTGAGAGAACTCGTGCGCGGTTCACCACTGGTCACAGAGACCGGTTTATCCATGTTTTGCTTGGAGAAGGACTCTGTTCGAGAAAGACTTTGACTGATGCTGGTGGAGGGGGAGGGTTTTCAGCCAAGGAACGGAGGGGGCTCCCAGAAGGGAGAGAAGACGAGAGAAGGAATGGCGTCTAGCATCTCCAGCAGCAATGGAGTCCTCTTACTCTCTTGACTATAGGACCATTTGTTCTTCACTTCGGATGGAAAGATTTGTAGAGTAATAAAGGTTGTGCTGTTTTAACACCCCCATCCCCACTCTGTTATAGCAGCACTAGGAAAAGGAGATAATTGGGGTGCTGCAGAGACTAGAAAAATGCAGCCCTGTAACCCACACATCATATAGATGAAAACCCCAGGGGGACCGAGAGGTAAAATGCCCTGTGTAGACATCTCCCACACGTGCTGGCAGCCCTGTAGGACAGGGTGGAATGGCCCCTGTGAATGCCGAGACCGTAACTTTTCCAGAAGTAGAAAGCCGTATTCTTTGTCCCATGGGGCAGGTGTCAGTCTCAAATGGCTGACGGGCCTGCAGCTAGCAGCCCAAACCGCGGCATCGCCGGTGTCCCAGCAGTTCAGCTAGTCTCCTCGACCTGACAGGCAACTATGACGTCTCGGTTCAGGGCTAGGGGGCTTTGACTGTGTCCTGGGGGTTACTTCATAAATGGCAAGTCAAGGAGGGGCGGAGTCTGAGCAAGTCCATCCTATGGAATGATATGCAGATAGCTCATTTAGACTTAAGCTAAGTATAATTACCTTTAATAAGTTCCATTCCCCGCATGGAAGGGTCTGGTGCTCATGCTATGAGCTTCATGAGGGAGCCGGGGACACGGCTGTGCTGGGCGGGGCTGGGAGAAATAGCGCACATTTCTTGCTTGGGCTCCACGTCGCACATTCCTTTAGATCCCAGTCAATCTTACGTGTCACGACGCTCTGCTTCAGAAGGGGCACTTCCTCGTATTCGAGTTTGAGAACCAGATATTTCTTTTTATCTGCAATAGTTCAAATATTTCGCTTTATTTATAGAGTCTTCACCAGCTGCCGTTTGCATGGTGACGGCGACTTCGCTCCCAGTTTGCTCCTTCCAGCACTGACCTGTGGCGCTGGCGAAGGTACACGGAAGCTTCCCCAGACCGCCCAGGGACAAACAAATCTGTCTTGGAAGAAGTCCGGCCAGAGTCCTCCTTAGAGACAAAGATAGTTCACATACTTCGGACATGCAGACAGGAGAGACCGGTCCCTGGACAGAGGGCTTGGGGAAGTGGAGGAGCAGCACACAGGGAGAGCGGCAGGTCCTGCAGTGACTCAGTGGCTGCAGTAACGGGGCACAGGAGCCCTGGAGAGGATGGCGCAGGACCGGCCCGGGTTTCCTTCCGTTGTTCATGGGGTCGCTATGGGTTGGAACGTACTTGATGGCACCGCCTAATAACAGAGCTCCCTAGGCTTGAAGCATTCAGGCGGTGGGCATCTTCTCTTTCTTTCCCCAGCTGCACACCACCGTGCCCGTCTTCCGTCAAGGCGGGGGAGAGGGGGACAGCTGGGGAGCCACCCGGAAACCTGTCCACACTCCACCCCAAGCTCGTCACTCCATGCCACGGCTTTCTGCATTGTTCCACGAGCCAGCTACTTCTATCCCCGGGGCCTCCTCTGCCAGGCCGCTTGTTGTGTGACAAAAACAGGTCAATAGCCACTGCAGGCGTTCTGCAAAAAGACTGGCTCACACTTTCTCAGAAAATTGATTTCAACCGCTCCCTCTTTTACTTGACATCCATCCTGCCACCTCACTCCCCCCCCTGCCTTTTCCCCGGGAAGACACGCTGGGCTGCAAGGTGACCATGAGGAGGGGAGAGCAGGAGGCAGACTCTCCCGTGCCCCGCCAGAGAGTTGTTTTGACTGTGACTTTGTAAAAACATCGGTGTTTTTATCATAGGATTCCAAGCAATAACATTTTCTCCAAGAATGTCACAATGCCTCCTGCCAAAGCGGGGGGTGGGGGGGGGAGCCCAAATTGTCAAAAGTGGAGAGGTGGGGGCGGGGACAATAGCGAGCAAGCAAAAGGGAGTGTAACAATTTAATTGATGTCAGAGGAGTGAAGAATTTTCATTATATATGGTTTTGATAACAAAAAAATCCCTATATATTATTAGAACTTGCGCTTGCAAAATGCTAAGTGGAAAAATTTCCCACTCACTTCTTTTTTTTTCTTAAAATAAAACATCAATATGCTTGTATCGGTAGTACACATAGATTTGGTTTAAACTTCTTTTCACATTGGAGGGAAAGAAGAGGGAGGGAGAGAGGTAGAGAGAGATGGAGAGACACACATTGATTTCTTTTATTGATGACATTGGTGTGACTATTAATTCCACACATGCTTATTGAGTGTCTGTGATTACTGCAATGGCCTGGCACTACCACAGCCTTGTAAAATAATCGTATGTTTGTACATACTGAAGCTGGGCATGGGACAATGAAGTCTGAAGAAGAAGGAATGCATTTGAGCTGTGATGTGCAGACGAGGGACTGCTGGGGAAGCCCTGGGGATTACGTGTTGGCCTGCTCACTGGCAAGGTCAATGTCCTGAACCCACAGGTTGCAGTGCAGTAGTAAGAGAGGGCTGCCAGCCTCTGTAATGAGGCACACTCTCAGAAAGCCTGCGGGCAGGGCTAGTCGGTGGCTGTGAGCCGAATGGACTGGATACGTGGGGCGGACTGCCAGGGGAAGGGACCAATCCAGCTGAGAAGCACCATTACCAGATTTCCCCAAAGAAAGACCGATGGGGGAAAATGTGCCTTCATGTTTGAACCCATCCTCGTCCAGGAAAGGGCTGCATGTTCATGAAGGGGAGGCCCTGTGAGAAGGAAGGGGACCTTGACCTTTGTTATTCCCTGCTGTGAGCACAGAAGTCCAAGTGAAGAGAGGTGTTCTCTCATAGCGCAGGAGTCTGCAGGTCAAGTGCAGGGCGCCCGTTGGAGGCTTTCTCTCTCTCTCTCTCTCTCAGTCTTCAGTTCTGTGTCTCCTGTCAGCTTCTGTGGGCCTGGCTCTCCTCAGAGATCCCCTTGAGTCCCGAGTGTCTAAAATATATACAGGGCAGGGGCCCCAGGTCTAAAGAACTCTGCTCCAGGTTCTTCCTTCTTGGTGGTGCAAGGGCATCCATCTTCACTCCTCTCTCCTCTATGTTTGGTAAGATACGAGGTCATTGGGACCACATCCCAGGGGAATTCCCCAGCACTGGAGCATAGCTATGAATGCTGACAAGAATGCATCCTATCCTAATCTTTCATTGAAAAAAAATTAATCATTTTATTGAGGCTCTTACAGCTCTTATAACAATCCATACACTGATTGTAGGAAGCACATTTGTACTTATGTTGCTGTCATCATTTTCAAAACACTTTCTTTCTCCTTGAGCTCTTGGTATCAGCCTCTCCTTTTTCTCCCCCTTCCCCCACCATGTGCCCTTGATAAATTATAAGTTGTTATTATTTTCATATGTTGCACTGTCTGCCGTCTCCCTTCACCCTTGTTAACATAGCAAACATATCCCAATAATCATGAACTTACTGGAATATTGCTTCTTTAACACATAACCAAAAGCCATGGACATCTGAGACAATGGCTCTTTTTATTTTTGCTTTTTAAAAATAATTTTATTGGGCGTTCATACATCTGTCATCACAATTCATATGTACCTCTATGTGTCAAGCACATTTGTACATTTGTTGCCATCATCATCCTCGAAGTGTATTTCTTTTTACTTGAGCCCTTGGCATTGGTTCCTAATTTTTTCCCTTCTCCCCCACCCTCCCTCATGAATCCTTGATAATTTATAAATTATTATAATTTTTTCATTTTTCGGGGGGCATCACTGCCCTCTGGTGGTGGGAGTAGGAGACCCAGCCTTGCAACTGCATTTGAACCTCAACCCCAGTGGGTCGCAGTCCCGCGCACAATCACTACGCCACTGCCACTGGGGCTCAGCTCTCTTCTTTTATACTGACAGATGTCTCCCTTTACCCACTTTTCTGTTGCCTGTCCCCCAGGGAAGGGGTTATATGTAGATCATTCTGATCAGCTCCCCCTTTCTCCTCCCACCTTCCCTTTACCCTCCTGGTATCTATACTCACGTTATTGGTCATGACTGGTTTACTCTGTCCTGTGTTTCCAACTCGTATCTTTACCCATGTACATACATGCTCTGGTCTAGCCCGATTTGTAAGGTAGAATTGGGGTCATGAGAGAGGGGGGAGAGGAAGCATTTAAAAGCTAGAGGAAAGTCGTATGTCTCAGTGGTGCTATACTGCACCCTGATTGACTTGTCTCTTCCTTGTGACCCTTCTGTAAGGGGATGGCCAATGAGATGATGACTCTTGACTGGTGCAGCTAGTCTCTATTTTCTCCCATAGAGCAGTTGGTAAGTTTGAAATGCCAACCTTGCTGTTAACAGTCCAATAATGCCAGCCAGCCTCCTTCATTAACACCTATGTGTCAGGATTGACACCATGGTACAAGCGAGGGTGATTACATCATGTCCTGTCCTGAGTGGTGGTTACATCATGACCCAACAGCCAAAGGACTGAGAATCATGGCCCATCCAAGTTCACACATTTTGGGGGGTGGGGTGGGAGTGGGGAGGAAGGTAATTCAATCCATGACACCCTTCATATAAAAGATGGACACAATTGCCACAGCACACTAAAGGTCATGGAGATGACATGGGGTTGGACAGTATTCACTGCACTGCACGTGGAATCCCCGGGAGGGGGAGCGGACTGGACTCGACCCACCACCAACAGCAACACGGTGGGCTGGGATCCGTCTAGTCCCGATCCCTGGCTCCTTGGTCATGGGCTCCAATACCAGTTTCTGGATGAAAAACAATGAAACTGCAGCTCATACTTTCTGGTGTATCAGGGAAAAACCTAAATTCATTTTTATGATACTGTTTTTAAGTCTCTTTTTGGTTCTCATAAGGCTCCTCATAGGCAGAGACGCTGGTTTTTGGCCCAGAGCTGTCATGACTCATGACCACCCATTGCTACACAGTGATGCAGATGGGAGCAGAGACTTTGAGAAGTGGGCAGGTGACAAGAAGACTTGTCATCTTGGCCATATGACCACCAACCTTTCGAGATGTCGTAGGAAAAGGAGCATCCTCATTTTTCATGATGACTTGGGCCATTGATGGTAAAATTTTATTATCCTGAAGGTCAGCAGTATGTTGTTGTGGGGAGCCAGTTAGTCAATTCTGGCTGCCAGTGACCCTTGGTGACCGAGCACAACTGCTTTGTGGGGTCTCCAAGGCTGTGATCCTAACGGGGTCAGATCTCCATTGTACTATCACGGTTCCTTAGCCGATCTATGAATCTGTTTTGCCACCTGAGTAATCATAGAGGACATATGGACAGAGCATTTCCCTAAGTTCTACTAGGTCCTCGTGGTGCTTTTTTGCTCTTTTTCATTGTCGTGATGCTGTTGTACACTCTCCTCTCTGCTGTACTTCTTTTCATTTCACTCTGCAGCTGGCCCCTGCATCTCTCTGTCAGAGGATGACCCGTGGGCTGCTGGAATCTGCTCTATCTGAGCTACTCAAAGATGAGAAGAGCTGGGGAACGAACAGATGCAGACCCCGGGGAGAGCCTTTAGCCAGCATGCGTGTACACCGATGTCAGCTGCCTTACCTCCTGTTAGCAAGAACTCTGAGACATGACTTCAGGGTTCTTCTGTCTCCGGAGCTCCTGTGCAAGATTGAAGCTAAGGTAACTTCTTGCACTTGCCTTTATCCGGGTATCTGCGTTAGACTGCGTTTTCTAGAGAAACCGAAGCCCATGAAGCTCATCTATGTCTAAGAATCAAGTCCATAGAAGCCTCTTCAGTCTAATGCAGGTGCTGGCTGATGAAGCAGGAAGGTGAAGCAGGAAGTGGAGAGGCCCCCGGTGAGTGGATGCTGAGTCAGTGGATGTGAAGTGCGTAGGAACACAGCAGGCACTGACAGCTCTCAGGCTAAGCACCCCGTCAGACCCAGCAGCCAAGCAAGCTGAATGGATCCAAGAAAGGAGGCAGGAGAGGGAGTCGAAGGAGCATCTCTAGCGCCTCTCTTATAAAAAGGTGACACTCTGGAGGAGACCTAATTGGCAGGTTGAACTCCACCTCTACGGACACACAAGTGCAACAAATGGCCACACAACTAGCCATAACAGCACTTCTTGTGTCACTTCTTTCTCCTCCTGGTCTAATTTTCTCATCGCCACTATTTTTTTTTCTTTCTGGAAATATTTGTCAAATAAATAGTTTCCACACCATCATTGTACTTTGGGTAATTCCTGGCAAATCTAATGTATAATAATCATTCACCTTTTAGGTTAAAAGTCCCATGGGGGCAGGAATCAGGTCTGTTGAACTTAACATTGTGTTTAAATGGAAGAGGAAGAGCCATTTTGTTACCTATGTCTTCTGATCATTCTGGGACGTGCTAGTCCAGGTAGACTAGAGAAACAAATTCACAGACACTCATATGTATATAAGAAAGGGGTTTATATACAAGAGCACTTAAATATGGTGAAAACATCCCAGTCCAGTTCATAAGCCCGATATTAGTCCATATGAATGATATCAATTTATAAAGTCCTCTTTAGGTTCATGAAACACATGCTATGATGCAGAATATAGGAAAATCACAAGCCAGTAGGTGGAAAGTCTTGTGGATCCAGTGGCATTGTAACCATCTCAGTGCAGGCAGGGATCTCCTCCTGGCTTCTCCAACTCCCAGGACTGCATCAGAATAGGTCCATGTGTCTTGTAAGCTGTAATATTGCTCTGAAAGTGAGGAGAGAGAGTAAGAGAGAGAGAGAGAGAGAGAGAGAGAGAGAGAGAGAGAGAGAGAGGCTCCAGCCTCCAATGAGAAAGACAAGAGTTCCCAGAATCCTCAGGAGAAGGCCATGCCCACAGAGGCCTCATTGGCTATCATCTGATTGACAAGACTAGACTCCACCCCTTCACACTTAATCCTTAATTGACAATTATATAATTATCATGAGGTATGAGGGATCTGTTTCAGTGATTTTCTGTCTCTGTTTATGCTCATTCATAGTCTCATATCACTTTGTATGCTTGACCATTTTTTAAACTATATACTCATTATTGCCCTTGGAAGATTCTTTGTGAAGATTCCTCAAGGTCTAGGCCGAATATAACTTCATCTAAAGACGATTAAGTTATCATTTTTGAGGCATGTGGGTTGGGGTTGAGGTGGGGTGGGCACTGCCAGGCTGCAACCACTTTAAATTAAGTTCACATCCCAATTTAAACCACTTTGGTGGTGCTGCGCGAGTCTGTGTAAGGATGCGAATCAGGCCACCTCCCAAGGATGAGCTTTTATCTTCTTTTCTCCTCCTCAGCATCATGTTACTCTCCCTCCTGTTCCAAGTTGCGGGGAGGGACTCTAATGTACTTACAACTCATGCTGCTTACTTGTGACTTCTCAGCCTGCTGGTCCAATGTGAGACACAGAAGAATCCAACCAGATTCTTTATTTTGAGTAGTTTTCAAGCTTTCATGTGTGTCTCTTGGTCTTTGGTCCAAGAGGTCATCAAAGAAATTGTTTGATTTCCTAGCAAATGGCTTACTAAACTTGCTATCTCTTGCTGGGTCTTAGTATCCTTTTCAATTTTCACCTGCTAATGCTGAGATGCGAGAGTCTAAAGTGGAGAGCGAGAGTGTTTGCATGAGAGGGCTGGACTCCCTTGTGAGGGAGTCTGAGACACTTGTCCGTCCGTTTGCCATACTCAACTGGCTGGAGCGTTGCAGTGACTTTGGAAGCTATATCACCAACTGCCGGCAGGGTTAGCCATGATGGACAGGTTTCACTGATGTTTCCAGACTAAGACAGAATAGGAAGCAGAGTCTGGTGGTCTCATGCTTTCTTATTGCCCTGTGAAACTTATGAGCAGAGGAACTGTCACCAGATGACATTTTGTTCTATAAGCTGAATCCAATTCAAGCTCCTCACCCCCTCCAACAGCAAAAATGACATCGGCTGTAATAATGGCTAAGTTGAGACTTGAAGGATGAGGAGGAGCTTGCTAGGTGAACATTCTAGCAAAAGAAAGCTGCCCAAAGTAAGTTGTATACGTGGGGGAGAGCATCTGTGTTTGAGTTTAGCCCAGAATTGGTAAGACCAGATGAGGAGAATGCATGGAAGAGGGATGAGGCTTGTGAGGCAGGCATGGACCAGATTACAGTCTTTATCCTGAGGAAAGCCAGAGGCTTGAGTTTAAGCAGAGGAGAGGATTCCAATTCAGATGGCTTCGATTGATCACTGAGATTCACTGGAAATAAGAGGGAAGAGAGATTCAAGATGAGTGCTATGGAGGCCTTTGAGTGGCAACCAGGGTCAGCACTAAGACAGTGGCAGTGGTCTTGGAGGGAAAGGGATACCGTCTAGACAAGAACAGGACTTGGGGACTAATTGAATTGGGGACTAAGGGTGGCTATCAGATTTCTGCCTTGGGGTTCTGAGTGAAGAATAGAGCTATTCAGAAAAGATGAGGAAATGTGTTTTAAAGCAATGGGGGTATATTCTGAATTTCGTTTGATCATGTGGAATTCTAGGTGCCTTTGGGACATTGGAAAGGAGATATTTCATTATCAGTCAAATGTCTGGAATTCAGAGGAGAGATCTGGGCTGATGATATAAAGTCATCGCTTAGAGGTGGCAATTAAAGCCGTGAATGTAGATAAGTCAATCCAAGAAAATATAGAGAAGGAATAAAGGGCTGAGTATGGGACCTTGGGGGAATGAGATGATTTATTAAGAGATGGGTCAAGGAAGGGGTGTCAGCCGGTTCAGGAGCCAAAGGAGGGGCAGCCAGGAAGGTAGAAGGAGAGTAAGAGGGTGCTGCCCATGAGCATTGCAAGAGTTTAAGATTGCTCAGCAGGCACAGAGGTCAGCAAAGCCCAATCAGGAAAGACCTCAAAACTAGTCAAACTGAGCCATTTGGAGGCTCTTGGTGACCTGAATGAGAGCAGTTTCAGGATGAAGTGGTTGGACAGAACCCTGTTAGAAGAGAATGAAAAAGGAAGAAAGGGAATCATTCGTACAGATCACTCTTTCCAGACATTTGGCTGTAAAAGACAACGAGGAAATAAGATGATCACTGGAGGGCCCACAAGAGGAAGCCCATCTGTAGGAGAGAGTGAGGCAAACGCTCAAGGAGAGGAAGAATTCAGAACCTGGAGAGGGGGCAGTTGTCATTGCTGGGCTTCTTGAATCTAATAATGTCGGAGGCTATCTTCACTCTGGCTTTTCTAGTTGTGTGGGAGGTAAAAATTCTCCTGCAGCCCAAACCAGGGAGACTGTCAGAGCGATGGATTGATATAATCACACAGCAACAATTGTCTCAAATGGGCAAGAATTGTGAGGATGCTGCGGGACCAGGCTGCCTATTTTCAGTTGTCTTGTAGGCATGGAAAGACTGGACAAGAAATAAGGAAGACTGAAGAAGAGTTCATGCACTTGGATTATGGTGTTGTAAAAAAAATGCTGTCCATATCATGGCCATATCATATCATAAAGATGAACATGCAAGTCTGAGAAGTATAGTCTTAATTATTTTGCACCTGTTATCAGGAGGGACCACTCCCTAGAGAAAGACGTCATGCTGGGCAAAGGAGAGGGTCAGTGAAAAAGAGGAAAACCTTTCATGAGATGGACGTAGTGGCTATGGCCACAATATTGGAGATAATGCAAGGCTGGGTAGAGTTTTGTTCTATGGCACAAAACTCCAGAGGCTCTCCTGAGTTGAACTGTAGTTAACAATCACTACCCTTTCTGTTATCTCAGTGAAAACAGGAACTTGGCAGGACTACATTGTTTTTGGGGGATCTTGAAACTTTTCTGCCACCGACAGGGGGCTACCTTTCCTCTTGTCTGTAAGTGGTAAAGAGTTGAGTTTTCCTTCCCTGACAGGTTTCCGTCTTTCACAGGCCCTGGCTTTCTCAGGGTTTCCTGAATTATTATTATTAATAATAATATTATCACTTACTTAAGCAAGTGCCATTTTCTGTCACAGGGAGTTTGTAAATAAGACTGGTGAAAGGTGTGGGCTCTCCTTTGACCTAGGACCCCTTAAGTTCAAAGATTTGCCTTGCTTTGCTGCAGGAACCTGCTGCCAGGAGCAGAGTCTAAATGACAGGGAAGGGCTGCAAGTGACACGGACAAGGATGAAGCACCATTATGATCTGCAGGCATTTTATAGATAATTATAGAGCTACAAGGTAGCTGTCAGGATCTTGGCTTATAGGAGAATTGTATCATTTTGATAAATCTTTGACTCAGAGGAGTTGTGGAGCACTCATCTTGCCTGCATTGAACACCATCCTGTTCCCTGCTGGCTTACAGGGTTTTATTGAATGAGGGAGAATAGGGACTTCACATTTAAGACTTGACTTTTGCAAAGTTGTCTTCTGATGAAGCATGAAAGTAGGAAATTCCTAGGTTCAGAATCAGAGTCTATTACTCCAGGATAGGAGGGGGCTATTTTGCCCTGCTCCCATCTTCTTTCGTGTGTGCTCCAGTTTCCAAGAGAAGAGGAAGGGAGCATCTGCAGAAGGCCACAACCATGCTGCGTGGCACCCTGCATGCGTCTCTGTGCTCATTTAATCATCCTAACAAGTTTGCAGTGAAGAAGCAGTGCCATCAGGATGACTGTAAATGAGGGAGCTCAGATTCAGAGGCTGCTTAATTTCCATCCTCTTCACCCTCTGCTGGACCTTTCTCCGAAGGGTTTGGAAATCCTAGTCTGTGCAAAGTTTGGGAAGGGCTATGTCATAATATGAATTATTTCTTGTGCACAAAGAACAATCTGTTGCAGAACTATTTGGTTTCATGTAAGATAAAAGGAAGGGGTGTTGGGCTTTCTGGCTTGCAAGGTCATGTTGTGTAGTACCCATTGTAAGTCCTGTAGAATTTCTACAAAGAGATGGACCCCTGTGGGCTAATGTGAGCTAAATGACTTCCTGGAAGAAGTGTCTTCAACTTGGCTTTGGGGAATGCCAAAGTGTGAGGAGGCAAATAGGACATTTTATACCAGAAGAAGCCTACATGTGAATAGAGATGAGAGCCAGTTAGAGATTCATGCAAGATGTTTAAGACATTGGCCGAAGCACAGTGAAGAATAATCTGGGACTGGGCTTTGATTAATAAAATCAAGTAGGGTGAGCTGACGCTTGATATGGTAGACAAGAGGGAGCGATTGTGGAAATGAGCCTGGAGCAGGCTTTTCCTTCCATTCATCTCTCCATCACCCATCCATCCATCCATCCATCCATCCATCCACAAACATTCGATGAACATAATTTATGAACCTATCTGGAAGACAGAGATAAACATAAGCCCCCAAAATCCTTTGAAGAACATGAATAACAAAATACATTTCTGCCAGGAGAGGAAACATTTTCTTACCTGTCTTGTTCGTTAGGGTCTACCTCAAATGCTGTATTATCCCCACCCCCGCTCCCACACTCCACACCCCGGCCCCTGAATAGCTGTTGTTTTGTACTCATCAACTGTTGTGTGCTTTTGTGTGTTTTTTAAGAAACAAGTCCTATCTCTTCAATTGGGCTCTGAAATCAGAATAGATAGGAATGTACCTCCACCTTATAAATGTGCACAATTTGCACATCTATATATCTGATAAATGGTTTTTGAGCATCTCTCAAGGAGCCCTGGTGCTGTTGGACTGCTAATGGACCATGTCAGAACTGGGGACGGACCACTATCCTATGGGAGAAAACAGTGGCCATGGCTGCTGTCAAGATGCTCGCCTTGGAAGCCCTCAGGGGCAGGTCTACTCTGTCCTTTGGGATCCTTGCGAATCAGAAATGCAATGGAAGGGCAAAGCACTGTGGGGCAGAGGAGAGAAACCTGGCACTAGAACAAAGCATCGAGGGTGTGGGGCAGCCCTGGGATCCGCAGGATCCATGGACCCAGCGCTAGCGGAAGGGCGTGCGCGGGCAGACGGCGTCAGCAACACGCAAAAGTGCCAGGGCCATATTATTGGCGCGCTCCGATCTCTTCCTTTGTGACTGGGCTCAGTGTGGCTCCGGGCACGCGGTGAGCCCATTTGTGATCGCTGCTCCCTGGTGGTAAGGAAGTCACTCAAACCCACCCAGGCTGTGGTGTCGCACTTGCTTCCTGGCCATGTTCTATGGAGGCTGTACCCGAGCGCGCCTCCCTTCCGGTTGTCTTCCTGGCTTCTAGATGTTCCTTGTCGCCCAGTCGACTCTGGCTCCAAGGACGGTATGTAGAACAGAATAAAACACTGGGAGGCCCTGCGTCACCTTCGGGATGGCTGCCAAGCTCAAGTCCGTCGATGTCGCCCCTGTATAATTGAATGCCTTCTGACCAGCCCGTTTGAGGGGCACATCTTCCAGCCATGGATCAGACAATAGGATCTTGTTAGTCTTTTATTTTTTTTGTGGGGGAGGGGGGAGCATCACTGCCCCCTGGTTGGAGTGGGAGGCCCAGCCTTGCTCCTGGAGAGCTACTGCTGGATTTCAACCGCCAAGCCTGTGGGCTGCGGTCCCGTACTCAACCACTACGCCACTGGGGCTCAGCCCAGAGCTTGTGATTCTCAGCGTTTTCCCAGGCTGCATTTTTGAAAGTGGGTCACCAGACCTTCCTTTTGAGTCTGTCTTAGTCTGGAAACGTCCCTGAATCCTGTCCACTATGGGTGACCCTGCTGGGAGTGCAGATCCTGGGGACACAGCTTCCAGAATCACAGCCACTCCCAGGCCACCGCAATACAAGCAGAAAGAGAGATGGTGGGTCCCTAGCTTACAACTCAGCATTCACTGCTGCCAAGTCTAGTGGACGCCTAATGTCTCTCGAGGACAGGGTAGAACTATTCCTGTGAGGTTCTGAGAGTGTAGCTCTTTACGGGGCCAGAAAGCCCCATCTTTCTGAGGAGTCGCAGATACATTCTTGTTCGATGACCCAAAAGCACTGGGAGCTCTGCAGAGGCCACCCAGGTAAAACAGGACACCAAGACATCTCTCCGGGGTACCTTTGTGCAATGGCTGCCCTCCGTTGTTCCATTCATTTCCATGCAGCTAGTGAGATAATCAGGGAAAAGAACCAGACGTTTCCAGTCTCCAGCAGCGTCTGTGGGCGTTTCAAATTCTGAGAGCGACATCACGGGATTGGTATTTGCTGGGGTGCATCAGTGCGCGATCAGTTAGACACTTCTCAAGAAACGTGCATGAGCCAGAATGGAAATTCTTATATTTGCATCAGCCAACATGCTTCATTGGGAAAGAGGCGTGCTCCACTGGCCAGCACATCCTCACCATTTAAATGCCAGACCAGTGTCACGCATGATTCTTCGAAGTTGCTAATCCTGAAGATTGCACACCAACAGATTTACATAAGTGGGGTTCTGCTGAATGAATATATTAGGTCACACTGACTTATAAAGCCCCTTTATCTGACAATTGCACCTGTCACCGGGTGTCCTCAATTTGCTTAATTGAAGATATTTTTCTGAGGTCACTTGTTTTTCTTTCTGGGGCTAAAGGTCCTGCACAATTTTCCTTTTTATCCACATCTGCAGAGCTTCTCAGAACGTCTGCAGGCAAACACTACAGGCTCTGTTTTAAAGTCTTAGGCGATTTCCCCCACGGGGCATATACATTTACTTCTTAGGTTTTGTAATTCACTTGAAAATGCACATTTACTCACACTAATAAAATTTTCTTCCAGCTATATATTTTCCTGCATTACATCATCTCATTAAGCACTGGAAGCCCTCAAGCCTGGATTTTCTCCCCCGAAGACTGTGGGAAATTGGTGACGGGCTCCACTGCATGAGCTCTTATTCTGGGATGGTCTAAAAATAGTCATGCCGAACCACACAAACGATTCGCAAGTGACTGAGATCAACGCCTTTCTTCTGGGCTCAGAGCGGGGAGGTGATGGGGCGGGAGCCTCAGAGATCTTCTGGACCCGATTTGTAGTTTACAAGAACATTGAAGGGCTAAGCGTGAAAGAGATCTGCTCAGGGTCTCCGGAGGCATGGTAGCACAGTGGTTAAGCATCCAGCCGCTCACTGACTCATCAGTGCTCATGAAGATTTCAGCCTCAGAATCCCAGGTGGTCCCTTCTCCTCTGTCTCTTAGGGTCACCGTGAGTCACAACTGACTGGTTGGCAATACGATTTGCTTTGGTGTTTGTTTTTTTTTTATTATGCCCAGTGAGTCCTTGGCATTTCTAGCACTGAACTCTACGTCTCTGGATTCTTCACTCTGAGAAGAAAATACCCAACTCACTTATTCAGAAGAGAGGAGAATACAAAGTGTTGAATTGGCAGACCTTGATGAAAATCCTCATTTGATCACTTAGTAGGTGCACTGACTTCGGGAATTGTCAACCTGTCTCCATTTCCATTCCTCTAGAACAGCGGGTCTCAACCTTGCTCATGCCCATACCCTTTAATATGATTCCTCATGATGTGGTGACTCCCCACCCCACCACTCCCATAAAATTATTTACATTACTACGTCATGACTATAATTTTGCTACTGTTAAGAATCAGGCTGGCTGAGCCCCGGTGGCTTAGCGGTTGAGTGTGGGACTACAGCCCACTGGCTTGGCGGTTCAAATCTAGCAGCAGCAAGACTGGGTAGCTCCCACGACCACCAGAGGGCAGTGATGCAAAAAAAAAAAAAAGAATCAGGCGACCCCTGTGAAAGGGTTGCTTGACCCCAAAGGGGTCATGACCCACAAGTTGAGAATCTCTGTTCTAGAATAAGTATATCAATAGGAGAGTCCTCATAGAGTTGTTAGGAGAAGGGAATGACATAATTTTTACAAAGCAATTAATATAACGCTTGGCACCTATTAACTACTCAATGGCAGGTAGGTATCATTCTTAGCATTATCCATGGCCTATGCTTTACGGATTTTTAACAGAAGTTAAAAATATCTGATCCTGCAATTAGGGGAGGAAGCCACTAGGTGGCAGAGATTTCTCAGGCATAGTTGTACTTTCAACAAAGTGATCAAAGGAGAGCCAATTGGAAGATGTTCCCTTTGAGATCCATTTTAGAGTGGATCTCCTCATGGCCACTATATGCGCACATTTATGAAACTAGTGCGATTGACAGACCATAACCGCTGAAGTTTGGAATCATTCCATTTTCTAGATACATGAATCCGAGGAAATCCCTGTGTGACCAAGGCTGAGCTTAAGGCATAGAGCATGACCAGCACCTCAGAGAAGTCTCCCATGTACTGTTATCAAGACATGATACTCCAGAGGGCACAGATCTGTTTTGCATATTTCTGAACCTCTTATAAACGGGATCATGCTGACTGTACTCTTTGGTGTCTGTCTTCCTTTCCGTCATAGAATGATTTGGAACTCACCCATGTTGTTGTGTGGAGCAGTAGCTTAATCATTTTTCACTAGAATATAGTATTCCACTGTACAACTATACCACGATTATTTATCTGATGCGGTAAATACTGTCTGATAGGGTTATTATCAGTCAGAATTGACTCTCTGGCAATGGGTTTTTGTTTGCTTTGGTGAACATTTGGTTTGTTTCTTGTTCAGAGTCATTAAAAATAATGGTAAGAATGATAATCTTATAAAGCATCTGGGTTCAGATAGATATACAATTTTATTGAGTACATTAGAAATAGGGGTCACAGGATAATCAGAGCTTTAGCTTTAGTGGTTTGATTAACTTATTCTTTTATCAGAAGACTGAAATTTTCTATTTCCCAATTATAAGGTGGTCGAGTGTGGTCAGAGATGAATGAGGACCAATTTATAACATAAGCAAACTCTTATTGGGGAGATACTTAGGCTGGGCGTGGTCCCACAGTCCCAGAGGTCTGGGGCTGAGGGAGTCCTGCCCAGTGGAAAAATATAGCCTGGGATACATAGTTGGGGTGTCTGGGCCCATTTTAGGTAAGGAAATTGGGGATTAGAGGTTGAAGGCATGTCCAGATCCTGGCAGAGTGCAGAGCAGGCAGTGCGCAGAGCGGGCTGCAAGGTTGGGGAGGGCTGCATTGGCCAGATGTCTGGTCCAAGGGGGTGGGGGCGGGTCAGGCCCAAAATGGCCACCGTAAGCTGGCCTAGCACCAATATCATTGCCAGTCATCATTATCGCTGTATTTATAGAAATGCTTTTCAATGTGCTGGCAGGTGTGTGGCGATATTTCATCATGGTTTTACTATGTATTTTCCTGGGCCCTGTGGATTAGGTACTGTGCTGCTAAGTTCTGTATGCAACCTCTCACCTTCTCTGAGAAAGAAAGATAAAGATATCTGTTCCTATAAAATCCACAGCTGCAGAAAACCTCTATATGACTGCTGTCAGTCAGCATTCATTCTACGGCACTGGGTTTGACTTTTGTTCATTAATGTTGAGAAGTTTTTCATATGTTTACGGCCTGTGACTATTCTTGAGTGTGAAGTTCATGCTCAACACTGTTCTCCGGAAAGTAGAAGGAAATAGAGGGAAGAAATAGGAGGCAAAGGACATCTATGGAGGCCTAAATACAGGCATATACGTGTGTGTGTGTGTGTGTGTGTGTGTGTAACAAGAAGGGAATAGAACTATGTATTCAGATCTATATGTTAAGGATTAAGGTTGCAGATGGACATTGGGCCTCCGCTCAAGTACTCCCTCAACACACGAACACGTTGTTCTAACAACCCAGCATTCTGCGATGCTCACCTCCCCTACATGATTGCTGAAGGCAAAAAGGGTGCATAAGCAAATGTGGTGAAGAAAGCTGATGGTGCCTGGCTGTCAAAAGGTATAGCATCTGGGGTCTTAAAACCTTGAAAACAAACAAGCAGCCATCTAGCTCAGAAGCAACAAAGCCCACATGGAAGAAGGACACCAGCCTGTGTGATCATAAGGTGTCAGTGAGATCAGATATCTGGCATCTAAGACCCAGAACAAAATCATATCCAATGTGAATGGGGGGGGGCATGGAGTGGAGACCCAATGCCCATCTGTATACAATTGGACATCATTCACAGAGAGGTCACAAGTAAGGGAAGAACCAGTCAAGGTGCAATATAGCACTGATGAAACACACAACTTTCCTCTAGTTCTTTGATGCTTCTTTCCCCCTACTATCATGACTTCAACTATACCTTACAAATCAGTTTAGACGAGAACATGCACACTGCTACAGATAACAGCATGCAACACAGATATCCAGGATTGATAACCCCCTCAGGGCCAACAAGGAGATTAGAGATACCAGGAGGATTAGAGGAGGTGGGGGTGGGGGGGGAGGCGGGGAGAAAGGAGAAATAGAGCACAAGGAACAACTAGAATCTCCTCCCGGGGGGACAAATAATGGAAAAGTGGGTGAGAGGTTATGGAGGATGATGTAAGATATGAAAATAATAATTTTCAACTTATCAAGTGTTTATGAAAGAGGACAGGTGGGGGAGGGAGGGGAAAGAAATGGAGAGCTGATATTAGGGGCTCAAGTGGGAATAGAATACTTTGAAAATGATGATGGCGGTATATGTACAAATGTGCTTGACACACTGGATTGTGATAAGAGATGTAAGAGACCTCAATAAAGGTATTTTTTTTTAAAAAGACTGTTTTCCAGATTTGAACAGATCCTGTTGTTTCTTTTTAAAAATTGATCTGTAGATCCTCTTTCTGTGTACTAAATTAAAACTAGCTTCTCCTAGGGCATGAACTGCCTTTCACACTCTTAAAGATCTCTCTTGATGAATAGAAATTCTTAATTTAATTGTGTTCAATGTTTAAATCTCTTCCTTTATGTGTGAATTCTTTATGCCTTTATAAGGAATATTTACATACTCTCAGGTCATAAAGACCTAAAAAATTTTATGGTTTTATCCATCACATTTGGAATAATGCATTTAGTTTCATTTGGAATTGATTTTTGTTAGTGACAATAGATAGAAATACAGACATTTACTTTTTCTGAATATCAAATTGACTCAGCATATACATTTTAAGCAAAAGTATTCTTTCCTCACTTCATGAATGTATGGATTGTGATACACTGTGATCACTGTGATGCAATGTTGCCCTTGACATAGTACATAGAAATACAAAGAGGTTTCAAGAAATACATGGAACAGCAGAATTAAGATAGCAGGATTTTTCTCTTATTTTGCTTTCAAAAGTTTATTGAAAAGTTAAATTATCATTTTCTAAACCCTATTTACCTTTCTATTTTTTAAAAAATGGGAGACAATACACATATCCTATCATACCCTAGTTCAATCATGTCAAGTAGTATTGTACAATTGCTACCACAATCACATTCCAAACATTCTTTTCCTTCCTGGACTCCTTGACATCATCTTCCTTTTACTCTCTACCCCTCCACATCCTTCCCCCACAATTACAGAATTTTCCCATGAACTTTCTGAATTCTCAATTTAGTTCTTTTGATTCTTTTCTCTATCCTTGTATCAGTTCCCCTCATTCTTATTAAAAAAATAATAAAGCTTAACATCTGAAGTTCAAGTTTCTTATAGAGTTGTGGGCCCTTGGCATTTGCATATGAATCTTAGAATCAGTTTATCAATTTCTAAAATAATATCTGTAGGAGTTAGTTTAAAATTATATCACATCTTTAGGTCAATTAGTGGTGAAGTGACATCATTATAATAAAGAGTGTTCAAATTTATGATAGTTCTATATCCCTCCAGTTATTTAAGTTTTTAATTTTTTTTCATGTTACTTTATAGCTTTTAAATGTACCGGTCTTTCATGTGTTATCTGCAAATTCTTTTGGATATTATACCATGTAGCTTAATGATAATTATTTACTCTTTCTGATGTTTTTATTTCTTTTTCTTGCTTTATTTTATTGGCTCCGAACTGTCTGGCACTGATCTGTGTCCCCCTTCCCCTCAAGTTCAGATGGAAGGATTTCATCTGATAGGAATCCACTAGAATGGACGTTTTCTCTCTGTGTAAGTTGTATTTTGTTTGTGGTGTGCTGTTGAGTTGATTCTGATTCACAGCATCACAGGAAAACTGCTGCCCTCATGCTTCTAAGACTGTGCTCTTTATAGGGGCAGACCACCACATCCTTTTCCTATTGAACAGCTGGAGGGACCAAACTACTGGCTTTTCCATTACCATCCAAGCACTTACCTATGGTGCTACCAGGGCTCCTGTTTTTGGTATTTATATCATAGACACCTTTAACCTTTCCCCCATTCCCCCAATTTACCTGTAGTTTTTTTAAACAATGAATAATTGTTAAATTTCCCAAATGCCTTTTCTCTTTATGTTGTCAGTAGATTTTCCTTCTTTATTTTTTTTCAAAATCATGATATGGGTGAACGCTGCAGAACAAATTGATTTTTGATTCAGCAATTCATAGGCATTTTGCTTTGCAGCATTTATTGCAATCACTGTAATGTAATTGTGCTCTTCCCACTTTCTCCCTATGTTGACTATTTCCTTCTAATCTTCTTTCTTATGGCTTCTTGCCTTCTGAGCTCTAACCCTGGACAAATGCTGCCCTTTTGGCCTCATACAACTGATTGCATTGAGGAAAATATTGTTCCCTGATGCTCTTGTTTACTTTCTTGGCATGCCTATTCTTTGACTGAAAGTTGATCCCCAGTAATGGACTCAATTCCAAGCTTGAACAATATCCAAGGGCCACAGTCTCGAGGATTCCACCAGACCTTATCACATCAATAAACTTAATCTTATTCATAATTTTGAATTTTGGGTCACATTTTCCCCATTCTATCTACTGCTGTGATCTTTTTCCAAGTTGTTGGTTATGGTAGTTAGGCACTATCTCGTTCTTCTGGTTTCAGTGGTATGAAGGCTGTGGTTCATATGACCCATTAGTCCTTTAGACAAATTTTTAAAAATCATTTCTATTGGGGGATCATAGAACTCTTATTATCACCCATACATCCACCCTTTGTGTGTCAAGCACATTTGTACATTTGTGCCATCATCTTTCTCAAAACGTTTGCTTTTTTTTGTTTGTTTGTTTTTGGGTATCACTGCTCTCCGGTGGTGGGAGTAGGAGGCCCAGTCCCACTGCTGGAATTGAACCTCTGCCCCAGTGGGCTGCAGTCCCGCGCACAACCACTATGCCACCGGGGCTCAGCCCAAAACATTTACTTTTTACTTAAGCCCTTGGTATTATCTCCTCACTTCCCCCCTACTCCCCCTTCTCTCTTGAACTCTTGATAATTTATAAATTATTCTCATTTTTTCATGTCATATACTGTCTGATGTTTCTCTTCACCCACTTCCTTGTTGTTTGTACCTCAGGGAAGAGAACAACCCCCTTTCTACCCCACCTTCCCTCTACCCTCCTGGTATTGCCACTCTCACCACTGGTCCTGAGGGGTTCATTTGTCCTGAATTCCCTGTGTTTCTGGCTCCTATCTGTACCAGTGTATATCCTCTCGTCTAGCCAGATTTGTAAGGTAGAATTGGGATCATGATAGTGGGGTGAAGGAAGCATTGAAGAACTAGAGGAAAGTTGTATGTTTCATCATTGCTACACTGTACTCTGACTGACTCCTCTCCCCGTGCCCCTTCTGTAAGGGAGTGTCTCATTACCTACAGATGGGCTTTGGGTCCCCAATCTGTACTCCCCCTCACTTACAATGATATAATTTTTAGTTCTTTGATTCCTGATACCTGATCCACTGATACCTTATGATCACTCAGACTGGTGTGCTTCTTCCATGTGGGCTTTGTTGCTTCTGAGCTAGATGGCCACTTGTTTACTTTCACACCTTTAAGACCCCAGACACTATATCTTTTGATATCCAGGCACCATCAGCCTTCTTCACCACATTTGCTTATGCACTCATTTTGTCTTCACCAATCGTGTCGGGAACATTAGCATCATGGAATGCCAATTTAATAGAACAAAATATTCTTGTGTTGAGGGAGTACTTGAGTGGAGGCTCAATGTCCATCTGCTGCCTTAACACTAACCCTAGAAGTATATGCATGTAGATCTATTTCCCTATCATCATATATAGATATTTTACCTATGTGTACATGCCTGTATTTAGATCTCTATAAATGTCCTTTGCCTCCTATTTCTTTACTCTGTTTCCTTTTACTTTCCTCTTGCTTTAGACTAATTTTGTTTGTGTTTTTTTTAACTGGGTTTTACTTGGCTTTGAACAGAGAAAGATTAATAGCTGCCTTTGAGATAATACTCATAAACTTTTAAGACTCCTTACCCAAGTAGGATGCAGAACATCATCTTTGTGAACTATGTTATGCCAATTGAGCTACATGTCCCCAAGATTATGATCCTGAGCCCCAGGCCCAGTGACTCATTTCCTCCAGGTGTTTAGTTTTATCTCAGCAGTTTTCATACCTTCACCCCTATATGCTTTCCTCCATTCATGGATATATTTGCAATACATATAGATACATCATGACTGTATGTCAAGTTATCACACACTTGTTTTTTTATGTATCCACCTGTGTTGTTGTTTGATAGGTGTCGTCCAGTTGGTTCTGAATCGTAGAGATCCTAATGCTGCCATATCCGGCACCATCTTCACAACTGTCGTTCAAGGCTATTGTTGAAGCCACTATGTCAGTTTATCTTGTTGAGGGTTCCCCCCTCCCTCCCCTCTTGGTGCTTACCTGTTCTTTTGCTAAACATGCTGTTCTGTCCCAGTCACTGGTGCCTCTTGATAACATGTCCAAAGTATGTGAGACAAAGTCTCTCCACTTACAGATAATTGTTATTGTAGGATTTTGCATGTCCTTTCTTGTCCTCTTCCCAATGCTAACTTTTGACTTGAGAATTTTATGATGACCTCTCCTTTATTGGGCTTTGGTTTTCAATTTGTTTTTTTTTTAAATTGCATTTCAAGACAATTACTTATTGCGTATTGCTTCAACTAAGTCTGTATGTATTTACCATTGAGTTAGTCATTTACTCTCACTTTCCCTCCTATCCCTGGTAATCATCAAAGAATGATTCTTTCTGTGTATAAACCATTTCCTGATGTTTACAGTAGTGATTTCATACAATATTTGTCCTTTCATAATTGACTAATTTCATTCAGAATGTCTTTTAGGTTCATCCTTGTTATGAGGAGTTTCACAGATTCATTTTTTTAAATTTTTTTTCCCTCACAGATTCATTGTTATTCTTTTAGGTTCATCCTTGTTATGAGGAATTTCACAGATTCACTGCTCTTCTTTAATGTCGTGCAGTATTCCATTTTGTACATATACCTACCATAGTTTGTTTTCAGTTGGTGATGGATACTTAGGTTGTTTCCATCTCTTTGCTTTTGTCAATAATGCTGCGATGATCATGGGTGTGGATGTTTCTATTCATATCCCAGCTTTCTCTTCCCTAGTGATGCACTTAAATAGTGAGATTGTTAGATCATATGGTATTTATATTTTCAAAAATTTAAGAACTTCAGCCCTTTTCTCACAATGGTTGTGAGTGCATTAGGAACACAGTCTCTCCACACCCTTGTTGGCATCTCTCCAGGAGTCCTAGCGGGAGACCCGCTGGCTACACGTTCAGCTGCAAGCTGAAAGATCAGCATTTTGTAACCACCAGCTTTACTCCAGTACACAGTTATGGCATCAGAAAGTCATGTGTTGAACTTTGACCTGTAGTCTTTCAAAATCACCTTCTGCTCCTTGGGAGAAAGAGAGGGCTGTCTACACCCAAAAAGAGTTCCAGTCTCAAAACCCCTACCCTGACCTATGGGGTTGCCATTAATCTGAATTGTCTCAATGATAGTGAACTTTTATTTATTTATTTTTAAGGAGTCTTAATGGTGCAGTATGGGAAGCCTTGGACTACAAGTTCAGCAGTTCAAATCCATCAAGAATAAGGTGACCAGATGTCTCACTTTTTTTTTTGGTCTGCGTTCTGTGGCATTTTAAAATTAAATAAATATATTACAAGACTTTTTGCATTCTATGAACATTTTTGTTGCTTCATATAGACCAAATTTTTAATCAGGGGGCCCCTCCCCCCCATAAATGGTGTCCCGCTTAAAATCTGGTCAATTTAAATTGGAAAAAGGTGAAGCTATCTGCTCCTATACAGATTTAGTCTCAGAAACCACATATACATTGGAATGGCCTCAATGACAGTGGGGTTTATTTTATTTGATTTCAGTGACTAATAAGAGGACTTGGTAGTGAAATGTTAATTAGGGCAAACATTTCTTCATGTGTTTGTTAGCCACTTGAATGTCTTCTTTGATGAAGTGTCTGTTCATGTCCTCTGCTCATTTTTAAATTGGTTTGGTTGTCTTTTTGGTGTTGAACTGTTGAAATTCTCCATGTATTTTAGAGATTAGTCTGTTGTCTGATACATAATTGCAGTATTTTTCCTAGCCTATAGGCTATCTTTTTTGCTACCTTGCTGACATCTTTTGAAACTCAAAAAATATTTATTTTAAAGGTGATCCTAGTCACCCACTTTATCTTCTGTCGTTTGTGTGCTTTTCCTTATGTTTTACAGTTTATTTTTGTCATGCACTAGAGCCGTTAAGCTTATTTCTACAAAAAAATCTCTATAGCTTTATATTTTATATTTGTCTTTGATCCATCTTGAATTTGTTTTTGTTTGTTACTATGATGAGAGAGATGGATCTTGTTTCAGTTTTTTTTCTGCAAGTGGACATCCCGGTTTTCAACATCATTTGTAAAAAAACAATCTCTTCTCTATATAAAGATCTCGGCCCTTTGTTAAAGAGCAGCTGTCGGTAAGTGGATGGATTTACTTCTTAGTTCTCAGTTCGGTCCCACTGATCTATGTGTGTGTCATTATACCAATATTTTAGGCCGTTTTGACAACCATGGCTGTATAGCAGGTTTTGAGATTGGGGAGTGTGAGATCTCCTATTTTGTTCTTCTTCGTTGTATGTTGCTTACCCAAGTTCTCCTTCTGTTCCAGATAAAGTTGGTGATTGGTTTTTCCGTCTCTTAAAGAATGATGATGCACTCTTGATCAGGAATGTCTTATTTCTGGAGATTACTTTGAATAACATTGGCATTTTCTCTTTTTAACTGTATTAAATGGCATCTTCTTTATTTTGCATACTTTAATAGAACAAATAAATAAAAAGAAACCTCACAGATACACATCTAACCCCATTTCCAAAGAAAGGAGGGGATAGGGCAGGCATGAGGGCCTTAGATCCTGCTTTATACACAAGAACAGGAGTTGGGAAGGGTGAATCTCTAGACAGTAGTTGCAGAGCCCAGGTGGGCACGTCATGGAGACATTATATAAAGGACACAAGATTTGAGAGTAGAATGGCCTAATCTACTCCTTCCATGCGTGGTAAAAATTTGTTACCCTTGAGTGGAGGAATCTCATCAGGAACAGCAGTGCTGGGCTTCTTGGCTGTCATTTCATCTTCATCTTCATCTTTATCTTCATCTTCATCAATGCCTAAGCCAAGCTGGATTGTGCAGTAGATGTGGTTGGAGTGGGTCTGAGGGTCCTCAAGGGAGAAGCCAGAGGAGAGCAGTGCTGTTTCAAACAACAGTACCACCAGGTCTTTGATGGCTTTATCATTCTTGTCAGTCTCAACTTTCTGTTGCAGCATCTCCACATTGGGGTGGTCTGGGTTGATCTCCAGGTGCTTTTTGGCCATCATGTATCCCATTATAGAGTTGTCCTCAAGAGCCTGGGCTTTCATGATCTGCTCCATATTGGCTGTCCAGTCATATGTACTAGTCACGATGCAGCAGGGTGAAGACACAAGTCTATTGGGGAATTGTCACCTTCTCAATCTTCCTATCCAAAATTTCTTTAATGAGCTTGCACAAGTTCTTGAACTTGGCCTTGTTTTCCTCCATTTTCTTTTACTCTTCTTTATCATCCAGAAGCTCCAGCCCCTCTTTGGTCATGGAGACCAAACTCTCCCCATTAAACTCCTTGAGCTGTTGCACATAGTACTCGGTCATGTAGATCATCTCTAAGTCTTGCTTCCGCACATGCTCCACAAAAGCAGAATTGACCACCTGCTCTTTACTCTCATGGGTGATATAGTAGATGGACTTCTGGGTGGTCTCCTTCATGCAGGAAACATATTCTGAGAGGGACATCACCTTGTCTACAGACTGGGGGCGGGAGGATGTAATAGTGCAGCAACTCAGAAAGGCATTGCCGGTTGGTGGAGTCCTCATGGATGCCAAGTTTCAGGTTTTGGGAGAAGGCCTCATAAAATTTCTTATAGTTCTCCTGGTCTTCTGCCAACTCAGAGAAGAGCTCAAGGTACTTCTTGACAGTGTTTTTGCAGATGACCTTCAAGATCTTGCTCTGTTGGAGCATCTCTCGGGAGATGTTGAGGGGCAGGTCCTCAGAGTCGACCACACCAAGGATAAAGTTGAGATACTCTGAGATTAACTCGTTACAGCTGTTCATGATGAACACATGGTGGAGATAAAGCTTAATATTTTTTTTATTCTAGTTTTTAAAGAGGTCAAGGAGAGCCCGGCGAGGGATAAACAACGATGCCCAGAATTCCAACTGGCCTCTTACAGAAAAGTGCTTGACTGCCAAATGGTCTTTGCAGTCATTAGTAAGACTCTTGTGGAATTCTCCATACCCCTCCCAGGTGATAGCATTAGGATTTCTGGTCCAAATGGATTTGGTCTTGTTTAGTTCTTCTCTGTCAATGTACTTTTCCTTAATCTTCTTGGCTTTCTTCTTCTTGTCCTTACCTCTATCATCTGAGCCCACATCTTCAGTCTTTGGCTCCTCCTCATCACCCTTTTCATCTTCTTTCTCTTCCTTGGCTTCACTATCAC